>JAODIE010021030.1:0-47850 GCA_027575565.1 Diploeciton nevermanni
ATTTTAAGTAAGTGTTATAGTGCAAATTTTCAACAATATGAATCTTAAACACTTCGTAACCACACTCAACAATACTTACGATATTTAGTTATTTTTTGGCAAATTTATACAAATTTAATAAAAATTAAAATCTAATAACAATATTATTGAAATAACTAATATAATCCAATTTAAATTAAACAAAATTATTTCTAATTAAAATTACTTTATATAACACCTATAATCATTAAAATATAGATAAATTAATTAAAGCATAATTGGTTACTGTGAATAAACGTAAACAATTTACAATTTACTTTTGCTGCAGTTTATAATTTTACCAGCCAACCGAATTTACATTATTTGATTTGGTGATTTTAATTAAACGTTTATTTCTTATCTTATTTTGACCAAGTAATTTAATAAAAATGATGCATTTAAAACTTATTTCATGTTCATAAGAATTCTACTTTAATATTTGTCAAAGTCCACATACAATAAATCTATGTTATTAACATTACATTTGAGTTTTGAACAAATAATTACAACAATCATTTAGAAAAGTAAAATTTGTTTGGACCGTTTGGAATGCAATAAATGAACCCTTTCGCATACTCCAAGCAAAAGCGGCGAACGCTTAATTTTATGCGCAGCGTATGTGACGCTCAAAGCCAAAAATAAAAGAGCCCAGATGAACGGCAAATGAAGGCGGAAATGGGGATAATACTCCTCCGGATTACTCCAAACTCTGCAATGAGTACCTACTATAAACTGTCTAAAATGTAGACTAACTAAAGGAAAACATATTGTTGAATTAGCCGCAATGGTTACCTACATTGAAATACCTTCATTACACTTTGTTACGGTTTGTTACAACATTTAGACCAAACTAAAACCTCAGAACAACAAAGAGAATTGGTGAATCTTGTTTAATTTATTTTATTCTGCAACCTTACATACAAACTAATTTTAAGAATTGTTTTTTTAAGCATTATGTTTGCTTTCTTGTCCAAATTCATTTACATTCTTTTCGTTGGTTTTCTCCACTATCAGACTCGGTTCGTTCTAAATGTTTAAGTAATTACAATTTGAACCATGGACCCGCAGTGCGCGGAATTTAATTTCAGTGCTTGGCTTTAGGTGAGATGCAGTAACAATAGTCGATTACACGTAATGTTAATGTCGTTAAAATTAATTTTGCATGAGCGCGAAACGTTTGCAGGCATGCCAGGTGAAAGGCTTACAAAGTGGTTAATTTAATTGTGTTTCTTTTTTGAATAGAAACGTTAGGCGTTAAAACAATTGTCTCAATTATCTATTAATATTCCTAGGTTTATTTTATGTAAAGAATATTAATAAATTAATTGAAAACCCGGCGCCTTCACCATAAAAAATACACTACGCTAATCATGATTATTACTAATGATTATTAACATCATAATAAAAATTATAACTTACCATTATATTACGGTCAAAATACCGTTAATTAAAAATTACAAAATAAAAATAAATACAAGTTTCACAAATATTTATTGAAGGTTTGTTTATCATTTATATTTAATATGTGTAGTAAATTTTACGTTTAACGTGTAATAAAAAAAAATCGTCACTCTTTGATGGAAAACACGTGCACGTAGCGCATTGCAACCGCCACCTCTATAGTAATCCGCGTAGCGTGCTGCCTCCGTCGCGGTTCACGGGACACTGACACCGTTGTTGTGGTACCACCGCTACCAGCGCCTCCACTCGAATCAAACGCACGGCGCAGACCTGACGAACATTAAGGCAACTGCTTTGCTAATTTATGTCTTACTTTTGTTATGCTTTCAAAGGAACCATCAAGATTAAATGTACTTCTTTGTTTAACACATTACTCAATATTATAGTCATTACAAATTATTAATGTATTCATTTCTTCTAATGACGGAAAAATGTGTTCCAAGAATAATTTTTGTTTTTTTGCATAACATTTTCTTTTAATTTAAAACATGTTGATAAAATTTAATTTGGTTTGTTTAATAGTATTATTTTAATAGTAAGATGTGTAGTTATTGCGTATGTTTTTGCTGATAAAAATAAGTCAAAGATAGAAATTTGTTTCAATATTATCTAAACTATATTAAATCAAAAAACACAAAATAAAACATATTTAAAAAATGTTTTCTTGCGGCATAATTTTGCTGGAACACTTAGTTTATGTGAAATTTTCTTTAAATAAATATTTCTATAAAACTCCGTTCAATTTTTTATCAAAAAATATATATTTTATAAACCAGATGTCTTACTTAATTTTATTTTTTCGGCAGAAAATAGAACGATTGTTGTTTTTCAAAAAATACGTAGTACTCTATTTACGTCTAAAATGTTTTTTTTTTGTAATATTAACAGTTCAAACTGTTTTTGATAAAGAATTAATTAATTTATCTCCCTTTTTAGTAAAATTATCTAACGTTTTTATTATTACAAAATAAAAATAAATTTTTTGAATGTAAACCAAAACTTTGTTGACATTAAATTTACTTCAACAATGATTCATAAAATTTGAGGAATTTGCTCCCACTTTTGCAAATGACAATTTGTTAACAACCACAACAACCAAACAAATAGTACATTTTGTATAGCCAATTGACATTTTAGCGGCCATCAACTACTGACTCCAATTCCTAACACAAATTCAAAACACAATCGACGCAGGTAATTAATTATCCAACCAACCTATTATTCCTACCTCAACTCATCAACCTCATCCCCACACTTCATCGATGCCTCCAACCACGTCATTAATTTCCGCGTCTCGTCGAAATGTTGCAGTTAATGAATTGAAAATGCGCTTGCAAATCACAACTTTTTTTGCCTCTTCACTGTCCTGCTTCTTCTTGTTCTTTTCAACAAAAAATCCATTTCTTTTTGTCCGCCTTAGTTGCTCTATCGTAATTACTTCACTACAATAAATTTTGTCTTTTGTTTTTTATGTTGTTTTTTAGTCCGTGACAGCTATTTGATAATTGTAGGAAATCTGCAGTCCTGCCAGATTTGCAACTACTTTTAATAAGATTTGCACCAACTTTAACTACGTTCAATGTTTGCAACCGATGGCGAGTTAGTTCAGCTCAACGCCCGCAATCTATCTATACTTTTTTGGTTTTGCATTTGTGCAGAAGAGGAATAGCTGATAGAGAAGTAGAGAGATTTTGCTTGTTGGTTTCTATTATTACTGCAACTCGGCAAAAGTTTGCAAATCGAGAGCCATTTGGAACGCGCCGCAACTCACACAAATGCAAATTGATTAAATTAGATATACTTTGTATAATTATAAGATAATTTTAACTTTATAATGAAGCAGACAATTAACTTTTTAGAGATGATATAAATTTTTCAATTAAAATAAAATAATAAGACAATATTTAGATTTATCTTCAAGAATATTAAATCTTTATTAATATTTTGAATTCAATTATCTAAATCTAATTTGAAAATACTTTTATTGGTGGAAATAGAATACTAATTCTGTTTGGTATTAAATAATAATTTAATGTCACCAAAACTTCTGCTTAATTCTCATAAATAATAGTATTACTTGAAATTAGTGATTAAATAATTTATTAACTCAAACTAATGCCCAATGCAGAGTAAATAATCTATATGCCTCTATTTTCAAAAGCAGAGATGCAATGACATAAATTAATCATGATGTAACGTCATCTGGTGTATGTTGAAAATGAATTTGTTTTCTAAAATTATTAGTAATTTATTAGGTACTAGTGAAAATATTACTATATTACAAGCAAATTCTAAGCTTTATCTTTAAATCTCACGTAAATAAGTTTCATATTGATTGCAGTATTAGAAAATGTAGATATAATAATATTTTAGACCCAATTATGTTTTAAAACCGTCTCGGTAACATACTTAGCAGCGCGCTGGCTTACGAGTTAGAAGATATAGGCCTTACCGACTCATCTTTCCTTTTCAAATAATTACCCTTAATAACCACAAATGTACATATACATGTAATTTTGTATAAAAAACTGGACACGCATATGTAGTTTGATATAAAGTTAATCATTTCATGTAAACACATAGTAAGTAATGAAAGTAAACTGTAAGCATAGATATACTAACTAATTGATTGTTATTTCTTTATATTTGTAGGCTTTAATTATGCAATTGAAGAGTTTGTTAATTTAATAACGAGTCAGTGGATTGCGGGTTTGATCGCCGGTAACAACTTTATTCTTGTCAGCATTGTAGTTTAAAACCAAGTTGGTCAGTCTGCATTCTGCCGAACAGAAGAACGGTGCAGTTACTGAGCGGCCAGTGGTGGGAGATTAAGTACGACGTCGGTTTATGACTAATGTGGTTGCAGTTAGTACTACGACGCTCTATACCCAAAAATTGGATACAGAAAAGCTGAGATTTCCCTAAATATTATAAGATGAAAATATATTTTAAACACAATGAAATCTGTAGGGAATTAAATTTTTTTAATAAAATCAATTATATCACTGTTTAATCATTAAAATTGCAATTTTAATTACAATACTGATTTACTAATGAGACGTAGCAAACTCTAACAAGTGTTTCGCAATATCAAATTTTAATTTCAATTAAAACATATCTATCCCACCTACATTGTATCTCCAACTATGTAAAGTTAAACTTACAACGCACCGCAACCGCAATTAATTAGTTTTGAATTAAAATGTGAGTGAATTACACCATCTCGCAATTTCAATTATTCAATCAGTTTGAGTACCAAGCAAGTGTAACTAATATGGTAATCCGTTATGAAATCTTTTCGAAATTCAAGCATTCCAACGCTCAACACTCTCGCCGTGCAAATTGCAAATTTTGATACCGTTTAATTGTGGCAAATGCGTTTTCTTGCCAGGATAATTCACGTTAATATTGCTTTGCCTTAGCGTTACTGTTAGCCACTTTCAATTCTGCCTGCGCACCGCATCATTGTTCATTACTAATCGCTGCTATCGCGTGTGTCGTGCAAATTAATTCGCGACTGAGCGGAAACTTTTGCGTTTACCCCGCAGGGAGAGAATTGTGAATGAAGAAACGGTCCTTATTTCATTGGTTAAGTCTCTTGAACATTTGTATCAATTATTAACAATTAGATTCAATGACGCCTATGCTGTGCAAATTTTATGGATTTCCCGTTACAGTTTTACCGACATCTACTGTCGTTGCATCCTTGTAACTGATTTATAAGAACGGTGCGCAAGTTTGCCGGCCGGAAACAAGTTCTTTATGAGGTGCTCACGGTAGCATACTGCCGGCGGCTGGTTTGTAGAACTGGGATTTAATGATGCTGCACCATTGGTGGTGAAGGCGACGGTAGCATTTGAAACCTACCAACGAAGCACGTACGCATCATCTATGTTAGTTTTGCCTAATAGTTAAAAATTGAATTATAAATTTGGTAGTTTTATAAAAGTTTTATTAAAAAATCAATAAATATTAGCACTTCTGTTATTAAACTAAATTTTAAATTTATCTGTAGATAATCTTCTTACTACAAAATTAAATTTTATTTACTATTTTAATGTTTTTAAAAAAAATTAATTAAGAATTTTTTTATTATGTTTCCTCTCTTTTTTGTTAGCCAAAAATTAAATTTCTAAAATAATAATTACATCATTAATTTTGCACATTATAATAAATATTATTAAATTATCTAATTTGTTGTTTATTTTACATATTTTTAATGTTTGAACTATAATATTAATTAATACAATTATAAATTAAAATCAGAATATTTCTGACCGAGATTTTGTCGCCAAATACTGATTTTAACTAATTCTAAAACTTTAATTAAAAACTTTAAAATTTAATTACTATTTTCTTTAATTTTTATTTTTAATTTTTATAAAACGTTCTTTTGTTTTTTGCTGCAACTAAACTGGTGCCCGGCACCTCCACCATTTAGTGTTTCTTTCTAGATTTAGATCTCCTTCAATTCCTTGGTTTTATCAACCACTAAAAATATATAAATAATTAATTATTATAAATTTTTTTTTACTTGTTACTGTGAACCTTTTTAGAAAATCTAAGCCAGTTACAAAGCATCCGCTCTCACAATGCATAAGCAAGCAGGAACAATGCTATCGCCGCACCAAAAATACACACATGAGCACATGAGCTTCCCCGAATAGTGTAAGCTGTATCCAGATAAGAACCAACAAAGCAAAATGAAACGACAGACAACTGGTATCATGACCACACAATAGAGGCGCTATAAGGTGGGTTCAATACTCATCCGAATGAGTCGGTTGGTTGCTCACAGAAGGACAAAAACGTCCTGGTCTCGATTGCGGGCAAAGTTATTTACGACACTCTTCAGCTTCCTAATCACAAACCGGATGCTATGTGCGTCGCCATTAATGTGCGCGACTTTTGTGCCGTTTGGCGTCCCTTTGTGATCTACGTTCAGCAAATAAATGCGAATTGTTCAGTACCATGATGGGCCGAGTTGTTTCCGCTGCTGTTACGATGACATTTGCGCATGAATCACTCAGATTTTAACTTGTGCTTAAACTTTTAGCCGAATGACGCTTGGTTAAAGTAGAAATGTGTTTCATTTCGCAAACCAAGAACCGAAGTAATAATTTCTGGAAATGTACATTCTTTGAATATTGCGGTATGCTTTAGTTTATTCGTTAATGTACAAGCTTATAGTACTGTAGTAATAAAAACAGTGACTGACTCCTTTTCATATTTTTACTAAAACACATAATTGAAAAATATGCAAAAATATATACATAAATTATTAATAACCAGGAACAATGAGCTTAGTTGGTAATATTAAGATACAATAACTATTCTAAAAAGGAACAATAAATGCATTTCTTTGTAGTCATAAAAACAAAAGATGTAATGTTCTTTGTACTCAAATATAGTCTAAGACTAGACAGTATTATAAAATAAAATAATATATGAATATGTAATTCATATTATTATAAAAATGAATGAAATTTTAATAAGTATGGTTATATTATATCATTGTTTGATAAAATTTAATGTTTTTTGTGATTAAAATTAACTACGTTTAATATCATTAGTATCAAAAACTTTTTGAATGCATATAGAAAAACATTTCTTTCAATACTTATTTAAATCAACATCAACATTTTTCAATTTATAAAACAAAGTAATTTACAACATTTAACCAATACTTTATTCCAGAGGTCGGCAACCTTTTTCGGATGGCGGGCCTTTTTCGGATCAAATAAATATCGGCATGCCAAACATTGATACTTGTGTACTATTAAATATATATATAAAAATTCTTTTTTATTATAATATAATAAGATTATAGCCAAAAAACAAAAATTATAATATTTATAAAAGCAATTTATCTTTCTTAAAGAAAACATTTCAAGCTAATTTCCTTAATTTGCATTTTTTAATAAACTCACAATCCGTAAATAGTTTGATATGTTTAGCAATTATAATCAAAAAATGTGAGAATGTTTTAAACAATACTAAATTTTGTTTGGTTTTAGTGTCTTCTGCTGTAGCAATGCTAAGACAAAAGATTAACAATTTATAAAACTAATACTCTCGACACATGAAAATTTTAAACATAAAACTAAATTTTTTAATGTTGACTAATAGAACAAAAGAAAGAAAACAATAATTTCTAACCTAACCTGCACATTTTTGTTAGCAATAACGGCACGCTCACGCTATTAATTTCATGTTTTTTCTTGAATTATGTTGGTGCTTTTGGGGGGCCGTGCAAAATGTTGTTGGGGGCCGTTTACGGCTTGCGAGCCATAGGTTGGCAACCTCCTGCTCTATTCTTTTAAGGTTGAACTTTTGCGAAACAAAACTGATCTATTCACTCTAAACACCAGTTTAATAAGAAGTTCTTTGCCATATTCTACATTAAAATTTCCTTAAATTCTAACCGTATGCCAGTATGAATCTCACAAATCGCACAAATAATGTTAATTTTCTTCAACAGTGCACAATATGGGCCATCCTCGTTTATGAATATATTAAATCCGACACGAACCGTAAACATAGAAAACTTTGCTTCACCAACGCATGTGCACTCAAGTACGCTGAAAATACCTATGACAATGTTCACAAGCTTATATCCAACCATATTCAAGCATCTTTGATCCACTTCAAACGCCAGCCGACACAGTCTCTTACTTTGCTCTGCAATGCTTGCCTTCCTTTCTTTCCTACTACAATATTCATATAAATCAGAGAAAAATAAAATTAAAAAAAGTACATTAACGTCACATTACACCGACTACACCCCGGGTGGGTTAGTGGGTGGTGTGTCGTGTGGAATAGCTACTAATAAAGTATCGGGCATAATAAAATGTTGAAATTATACGAAAACGCGTTCTCATGTAAATGCACTCGGCGAACGTGTGTGATGATAATATACGATTATGAACGACGCGCTCGAGAGGCAACGGGTCATCCCTTCGGTCGGCGTAGGTGGTTGTGGCAACTTTACACAATGACCTGATGCAAGCGCATCAACCTTCTGAGCGGATTTTGATTGTTTGCTATTGATAGATATGGGTCGTTGTATGAACAACACAATAGACATCACCTCAAGTGTCAACATGATTTACTTCGTAAACGCATTTAACAACAATATAACGGGAAAATGAACAAATATCTTGTACTGAATTGTGGTGAGACAAACATAGAGACAAGTCACTATAAATAAAATTTGTATAAATGGAATTGTATTGTATACAGGTAAGAAAAAAACGCAAATTTTTGAGTAAAATTTTAAGATTGAATTAAAAGAAAATTGATTACATCTTTAAATTTATCTGCACTATTTATACACAAATCAATGTTCTAATTATTGTTACCGTAAAACAGTACTAAAAGAAGAATGTTGGGTTGCTTCAAAAAACCACAATATAAATAATATTAATTTGTCTATTTACCAGTTTATTTCCTTCAAAAACAAAGAGTACTTATACAGCTTTTTATAATAACCAGGTAAAAACCAAAATACTTAATATTTACCAAAATCACAATTTATAATATTAGATTAGAAAAGATAACGTCTCCATAGAATCATGTGAACTAGACTTAAATGTGTTGGTTTGGTTGCCTAACTTAACCAACTTAGCTTTAAAATTTGGTTATTTCATCAACAACAACAGATATTAAATTCTAAAAACTGTCTCATATAGTTAATTACAAACTATTTATTTTCTATTATAAAATTTATGAAATATAGCTATATAATGCAGCTGGTAAAAATTAATGCCATCTCGGGTTTACAAATATCCGTCCTACTTAATTGACTTAATTTTATTTAAGTGGTCTAGTAATAATTTTTAAATAATCTTGTAATGATGCTACATTAATACAAGAAGGTAGATTAATGATGATAATATTATATTATTAATCATTAAAATAACTGCTTCATGCATATTTCATAAGTTGTTACTTGTTGGTATTTTTGGAGCGTACTACTCGTCATCCGTTCCATTATATTGCATCAACTAGCAGGATTATTAGCAAGTATTGGGAATGAATGTATCCCCATCAGGATTCAAACCTGTGACCCCAGAATATGCATCTTGCTATTACTGCTAAAGTCAGACGACTTACCGACTGTTCTACGGAGCGGGGCTATTTCACAGATACTACAAGTTTTGCTAACAACAAATGCATTTTTGAAAGATAGAAGAATGTTGCACAATGTGATTGATGCAGGTTGAATTTCCACTTTCATTTGCACAATAGATCAACGCACACGGTCTATGCGTCCATTTATCATCGGATCAAAGCCGGGGGAGAAGAGTCTGGTTGCATGGAGTTGAGTGCCGAGCCCATATGCGCTGCCAGCGTGAATAATAAAAAAAAAAACGCGCGAACAATGTGCAAAGCACGTTTATTGCATTGTTTGCTCCAAGCAGCACGTGAATATTGGCAAGTTGAAATTATTCCAACACGCATCACACAGGTTCATCCTGAAATTTTCGGAAATTTACTATCAACAAAAGACTTGTTTTTGACGCGATATATGCAATAAAATTGTTTGCATTTTTATTTTCTGTTCAAAGTGAACCAAATTGATACACCGAATATTACAAATTTGAATCTAGTAGAAATTCGAATTAACCATTTCAATTAATTCTGTTGTTTGGTGTATTAATGTTGGAATCGTAATGAAATGATTTAAACATTTTTAATCAACGGTTTCAGAGCCGTGGATGGTGCGTATTTCGGCCGGCTATGTAGGCGACGAGCGGGCAGAAATGTTTCTATTGATTTAATTGTGATGGTCGCATTAATTCACCGCCATCCTCCGCCTCCTGCGTGTGACAAATGCGCGCACATAGCAGGCTCCGATTTAATTTTCGACGTGATTAAGCTGCCTACCGGCGCTGATCTATGCCAATTTAGTTAGATAATTGAAATTGCACAGTATTCCAATGGGTTGAATGCATAGACTCTGTGGAAAGATAAAAATGGCAATGGACTAGCCATGTATAGAAAATATTAAATGATAATATTGAAAAATGTTGTAATAATTCATAAAGTGTTTTTTTTTTCTATTATAATTAATTTGTAACTTTTGTTTGCTGTCTTAATAATATCGAAACAACAACCAAGAAAGTTATTTGTGGAATGTTTCTTTATTAAACAAAACTTTTACATAACCGTAATTAATTATTAAGTATGCTCGTGTAAAGTAGTAAAGTTATACTAGTAAAGTGGTAGGTCGTTAAATAAATATTGCCAATTCTAAAATAAAGTACTAGTTTGATTGCCTAAATATAAAATTTTAACATAACTATTTATTATTGAAATTACTGATTTGGTTCTTGTTTTTATGTGGCTATGTGGCTACTTTTGAATACAAATTACAATATTGTTAAAATAATAGAATAAACAAAGATAGGTGTTTTAATAACAAATTATCTGTAACATTTTTTTGCTCAGAAGAACTCTCTCGTGACAGTGCATATTTATATAACTGAATTACATTCATTCACAATTTTATAGGCAAAAGATTGACAACAGAAATAAAGCGCTTTATTTCTTAAGTGGCAGATTTATATTCCATACAGAAGACAGAGAGGAAACAGAGAAAAATGATTCACTGATTTGACTGATGGGTTAGGTAGAAAAAAAAAATCAAACACAAGTAGTCAAATAAACAATCTTATACTTCAATTTAACTTATTTTATATTGATTTAGTTTCATAATTTATATTAAAATGTAGCAATTCTTAGCTGGTAGACATTCAACAAAAAGTATTGCTTTTATATGGTTTAATTGACGCTATTTTTAATTATTTACTTCTAACAGTACGAAAAAAGTTTAGCTAAAATCTATAATAATCATCAAGTTGACAATTTTAGAGTTGAAATATATTTTTAAAGAACGAGAACTATCAGTGGGATATATATATATATATTATGCATTTTAATTATTTAAATTATATGAGCTTCATTTATGTAGGTGGGAGCACGCGTGAGACGATTCCTTGCTGTAGGTCGCTTGCGTGTCCGGTGTCTTTATAGAGAGCTCGGGGCTTCCTGGGTAAGAAATCTCCAAACGAAGATAGAAGATTGAATTATTTATTGTGTGCTGAGACTGAATTACTGAGCTGATCGGTTATTGAGATCGAACTGACTGAGTTTAACTGATGAGTTGTGAATTTTGGAGCTTTGATATCACATGGGCACGGCACTCCTGAGCAAATAGTGTCGGCCCTCTAGATTATGGTAATTAATTTTATAATTTCGCGCAAACAATTTAAAACAGTTAACGTTTGTTTGCAATCGTAAATGCAAAACTAATTGATGTATAACGTTGAAACATTGTATTTTAGATGGGTTTTGAAACCCATTAATAACAATTCCAGATGTTATTTCTTGCCAGGTAAAACGTATTTTTATATTCTATTCATTAGTCATAAATTTCTCATTGCGATTGGTTAGGAAGCATTGAAAATGTTTCATTTGGTCTCACAGTAAATAAACCCACTTTAGCTAAGTTTATAATTCGAAACTTGTACGTCAATAAAATTGATATAATATATCATAGATACATTAGTGAAGCCATCATAATAAAGTTCCACATCATTGGGATGCACAACTGCATTCGAATTAATTTTCATGCTGCAACGCAATGCATTGAAATATCAACGTAATGATTCTTTGTGTAGAATGCATTCTTTATGCTTATTGTATGCATTAAATTCATTTTATTGAAGTAAAAAATGAATCACGTATTTCACCATTATACTGTTATTCTATAGTCTTTCCACTCACAATTGAAATATTATTTTGAGGCATAATTAACATAGAGTGCACTAGCATATTTACACAAAAAATCATACAATGATATTATTTAGGTTTTAACAAATTGAATCTCGATTATTTATAATAAAATGTCTAAATTGCAAAATAAATTAAAATGTAATGAATTGCTGCATATCACTTGTAAACAAATCACGTAAACTTAATTGTAAACAAAACTGTTCAACAAATAAAAACAAAATCAAAAATTTATTGATAAATTTATCTATATAATTGTTTAATCACGAATTTAAAATGTAAAAATGTCATGAAAAAAATTGATTACACTATTTGCAATTGGCAAATGTATTTTGAGCATCTAAAAAATATCACTCAATCAATCAATATTTAGTGTGCTAAAGTTATATCAACATAATAGAAACTATTCAAGTTAAAGAAAAAACATGGACTACACTAAGAAGAAAGTTCAAATGGATATGACTAGACTATACCACACGAAACAATTTACTTTGTCGTCTCTGTCCCACTGCGTTGGAGTAAGTTGATTACAGGTTGAATTGTCAAAATAACAGTCAGAAACTCCCAAAACCCAAACATTTGCCAGCCAATTCAGTATTTATGGCTCGCCTGGCGTGGATTTTTCTTCATGGTGCGAGTACGCGTAGGTGCGCTCATTCTTTCTTAGCGCGTTTCCGCGCGCTTTTATCAATCGATTAAAACTCGGATTCATTTGCGTCTCGTGCGATCGTCTTGCATTTACATGAGAAGAGAATTAGTTTATCGCGATGTTGTCTGCGCGTTACTACGGACACCTTGCGCGATGACGACATGGGGCAAACGTGCGTGCACCGTCACACGCAACGCACCCATGCCGCCCGCCATCGCATTCGTTTGTTTATCTTTGTACATTTTCCACCTCGAATGACACGCGCGGTGTTTTATTACAGTACGCATTATAGCGGCGCGCGGCCACTCCTTGTTATAAAGTCGTTCATGTACACCAAGCAGCCCGCATTCTTAGTGCCTTCTTTTATGGGCACACCGCAGCCGAAGAAAGATTACACGCACTGCGCGGCACATGGTTATCAATGGTATCGACGGGTGACAACTGAAGTGCCCAAATTGGATTGGAATTGAAATTGAGATTATAGAGGCGAATAAAATATGGCCTGGCCTTCAAACGCATCTGACAATGCGATAAAGGAAGATATTTTCTCATAAATAAGACAAATATCACGTGGGGTAAATTATTCGGAATGGTGCAACAAGGGAAGCATACTATGCATTGGAGAAACCGAGCATATTAACTGGAATGTGAATTATTTTAAACTGATCAATATTCATGATGTTGATATAAATTTACTTTAACTGTATTGGACTTTCAAATGACCATTATAATGTGCTAGTGCTAGTTTACATTAGAAGAAGTTTATTTCTAAATGAGATGCAATAATTATCGTCTAGTATATGTGTAATTAATGTTTGAAAAAAATATATTGGTATAATTGTTTGGGTTGGTATTTCTGACTTCAGCTGCCGAAGCAAGCCGAAGCGAATGTATGGCATGTAACCATAAGTGGCGCTAGCGGCGCAACTTAGTGTTTTGCATTGTAATTTTTAGTTCACGCTTTTGCAGCTTGGGTTTATAAAAACCTCGGCAAAGTTCGTTGCTACTAGATATTACCAAGGTTCGCAAAACAGTTTTCTAGGTTCCCAGAAAATTCACCTGGTAGGAAAATGAAAAACTATTTTCGGAAAAATGGAGAACGATTCAGCAGTGATATGTATGCTTAAATTGTCAATCTTGAAGTACGAGAATTAAACAAAAAATACTAGATAAACACGGTAATTAGCTTATTTTAACCTGATAACGCCATCTAGAACCAAAGTAATAAATTACATATTTCTAACTATTTGGTTTAATTTGTAAATTATTGATGTAGTAAATATGACTTTAGTGCCAATATGAATAGCTCATAATTTACCAGAAAAAGTGATACGTTCAAATATTTTAATTTGTGCCGCTTTTCTGATCATTCCGTATACTTCCATGCTAATTTTGCGCTAGAAACAGTTAGCAAATATATAAACAATAAAATGCAACTAGATTCATCTACATATCATTTCTAGTTTCATGGTTACTTGGCTTAGAAGAAAGAAATAAATTCAATTTTTTACTCTTGTTCCATTTTCTACATCAAGGAACACACAGACCATGCTTTTGTAACATGATGCAATTGTATAAAAATATTAAGCAATATTTAGTCTGTTTTATTCTGTTTAAAAATGCATATGCATATTAAATTCCCCAGTTGCATTGTTTCCTTTATGCCCTTGATTCTTTCCTTGCAGTCAAATTCCACCGCAAGAAATATTTCCCTGAAAATATTATGTTATAGTATGATCACAAGTATCCGGTTTAGTCTTTGGTTCGACTTTGTAATCTGAATATGCATCGATTTTCAAACCATCGTTATGCCTGTAGACTAGCAACATAAGATTGGTATTTATCAGGTAGGTGTTAATGATATCCCGGATGATAATAACAAGACAGGTCAATTATCAAGTGCAATAAACCAATAAGATGTGATTGCAACGGAGTTGCCTCGTTTTCATACCTTATGTTATGCCATAATAAAATTCGAGTTCAATGAATTATAGAGCCGATGAAGCTTCAATTGAACTGGTGTCATTTCTATTTGGAAGTATTTTGGTATCGCAAACGCATCATCCTTGATAGATTGAAGATTGCAGCTAATGTCAAAGTAAGAACTAAAATCGATACACATGAAATAAGAATGATTTGATCACGTTATTATATTATCCGTGCTGTCAAGACATCAACAGCGATGAATGCTGTCGATATCGCATGTCAATGTTGAGTGAATTGCTTATTAGCCTGGCTTAGAGTGAAGCAGTACACGTTGCATACATCGAGCAAGCACCTAGAGCGTATGGCGTGTTGCCGGTATATTATGCAGCGTACTACTTAACTTGATTAATTCGTTTCTGGATATTGAAAGTGCAGACCGCTAATCTCTGTTTACACATGTAAGAAATTCCAGATTAGTGTCACGCCGCAACAGCAGGCGCATTTTACAGCGCACGTAATTGAATCTCAACGCAGGGTTTAAGTCGCAAGTGAGCATCTGGGCACTGAGCAGCAAAAATATAGCATACGATTTAATTAAGTAGATTTCGAGTGCTTTAAGAAGACTGAGACTATGAGAAGAAATACTTCAAGTTAATAATGAAGACAGTTTATTATTTTCGAAGTGAATTTTAAGCGCTGACAAATCGGATTAAGATATTTTTCAGTTTATTTTATGCGTAGAGTTGGAATTATAAGTGATGAGAATTACAATTAAGTAAATTTTATATTCAATTCCTTGAGTTGTTAAACTTTTCGAATTATTGTAGTGTAAATTTAATAATTTAAAATGTTAAATAAGCAGTTTTCTAACCACACCCAACAGAATTTCATATAACCATCGTCATATATTAACAGTTTTTATTATAAAGATCCTATATTTAAACGGATTTTAATCGCTATTGACTAGTTTATCGTTAATTAATTTTTGATAAAATTAATCAGACAAAAACTCGCCGTATTCGTGTTGGTACAATTGTTGGGATTGACATCTCTGACTTGTTTCCCAGTTGCCGAAACAAGCCGAAGCGAATTTTCGGTATGCAGCCGAACTAAATGTTCCAGCATTCCAGCGCAGTGTTGTCCGCTTGTGTCACTAACCTCACTTATATACGACAGCATTCTTTTCGGCTTGTTTCGGCAACTCAAAAACAAGTCAGAGCTGCCAACCAAAACAATTGTACCAATTCCAAGGTGACTTTATGTTCAATAATTTTTTTCAGTAATAATTATTAAAACTTATTTGAATGTAAGCGTTTAATAATATTAACTAGAATAAAAACTAATACATGAAACACTTTCATTAAAATAACAAAATATAAATTTCTATATAATGCATGAATTAATAAATCATGGTCATCATCAATCTCAACCCATTTGTACCCAAGTTTCGAATGTAGGACGTCGTAAATTTTATAAATAAATTTATTTATTAAAATAAATTTTATTCAAATGCTATATTATATTGTCCCAAATTGAAGATACTAAAATATGATTAATTTAATTTTAGAGTCGTCACAATATCCATTATCACTCACCTGTTAAACTTAACAACACTCATATTAATACAACTACGTCTCGCTCTTTTATTCTCCTCAAGTTTATTTGTTTAATAAATTACAACTTTGCAAATGGGCATATTTAAGACGATACTCAGGGCGCGCGCAATAAAACGCCCAGTTCATATTTATGCGCAAACATCATGTTTTGTTGCTATATTTTACACATACACAATTTGCGTCCACTTGCGTAATGCATTGTGTGAAGACACACAAAGTCTAGTGGCGTAGAAAAAAATGCAGCAAACCTAATAAATTGTACATTTCTAGGAATACATCAGCCGCAGATGAATCAGAATAGGGTTTGGGCCGATGCGGCCGAGTTTTTCGCAGAGGCGCACTCTGCAACGACAATGGCTGCGTTTATTGCTTATTACTTATTGCGCATGAAATTCGCAGATAAACTTTAATAAATGTCAAGCGCTCCGCTGGCGCGAACAAAAGACAATTAGACGTAATGCGTCGCTTCGTTTGTGCGCCTGCATCATGTACGCAGCGTGCGGAACTTTATATGATGGTGGAGGTTGTTTGACTAAAAAGGAACATTTTAACTAGGGATGTAATCAAATGGTAATTGCTTCAGCTCTGATATGGAACAATCATGTTTGGCGAGAATATGATTTTTATTTGCAACAAATACAAATGTTTTAAGGCCTAAATCGTACAATTACAATATGCAAGCTTTGATTAGTGAATTATATTAACTATTAATTATATATTAATTATATTAATATTAAATATTGGCGCTGCTTGGGTCAATGTGGAGCATCCCAGCTATGTCTTGCGCGACGGCATTTATCTCTCTCATGTCCGACAAAGCAACACTGGACTGTGCGCGGCTTGTATAATATGATGCCACCCTGGTTCTTGCCGCTTGTTTACAAAACATTGCATTTTATTCTCTGCCGTCACACAAGGTCAAAAAGGAGTCATTTAGTTAGTTAGTTAGTTATGTTTTGTAACCAAACAACAAGAATAAAGATGGCATCATATTACTCAAATCGTGCTGTCGACTAGGAAAGAGAGAAAAGTCTGCTCTTGAACACGGTTGAAATGATGCACAAGGCTCCAACTTGTTAAAAAAATATAATTGAATATAAGCATTCTGTCAAAGAGAAAAGCTACTACGCAGCTACTGAGCGGACAGTGATGAGAAGTCAAGTACGGTGTACACCACGACGCCCTACACCCGGAAATTGAATACAAGAGGGTTGAGATTAATAATTGATAATAAAATATAACTCGGAAATTTATGTGTTAAAAGTAGATATTTGGTAAAATAATCCTGTATTGTGTTAAATTATGCTATTTAACCTGGACTTTGAGTAATTAATTTTTAAATAAATCGTGCAAGAATTCTACTATCAATCTATGGACAAAGAACAGATTGTGTTGTCACTTTTGCTTTACTTATTTTTAGTGGCTCAAAAACTATGATTAATTCAGATATATATCAACATATTTATTTTATAACAACGGCTCTAATCAAGAAGTAATTGCTTATTTCTGACTTAAGCCAATTAATGTGTTTTGTGCGCAATAATATTAGGTTAGTGATATGTAGAGTTTTCGACTTACTTCTAAATCTGTAATGATAGAAACATAATCTAGAAAATAATTTCCATAAATTGAACATCAAAAAGGGCATCTTGCTAAAGAAGAATCTGGATTTTCTGCAATTAATTTGTGAAAATTTAGCTCGGGGTGTTAATGCCGACTTCAACTTGACCAACGTTTCGTCACGAAACGTAAAGTGATTTACTGACTTTAGGGATGGCGAGGCATTTACTGGTACTGAACCCAGAGGTTGTTTGCTACTACGCCGACTTGCTCAGCAATGATGAACCACTCCTCAAAAATTAGACAAACAAAATGAGATTGTGTGAAAAGCGAGTGTGAACATAAGAATTTACCTAGTACTTAATGAAATAAATCCTTAATTAATGTCGAAAAACTATTACAGAACGCATCTTGCAAAATTCAAACTTGCCATGCAATATATGAATCAATCAGTATGTATTGAATTAAACATTAACTTGAGCAATCATTTGCCTCTATTCAAAATTATTTATTAAACCAATATATTTTACTTCTGCAATCACTATGTTTGCAATTTTTTAATATATCTCCTATTGCAACAATTTAAACATCTCAACGTAATTGCTTTTTACATGTCTAATTGAAAGTTGAGAGCTTTAGCCACTTCTACGACAAAAACTCAAAACACATACACAAGTTAACAATTTAAACAAAGATTGTTGTTCATGTGTAGGTTTGTCGAGTTACACTAAACAGCTATTGAATTATTTAAAAGTTTTAGACTCTAGCAATAAGACGGATCACCACTGGTAGATCTGTTTATTGCTGGACCAACCTTTAATTAATTTAATTGAAGTACAACACCATATAAAAGTATATTTCTTATTTATCCAACATTCTACTAAGTCATCTCGCTTTTCCTTCAGAAATGAATAACCAGGCAAGATCGATAGCCATCGCAAAATGTGTACCAACGTAAACTAACAATTGTCACAGAGTCCAATAATACTCACTTAAAAATATCAACATTATCATTATATTGACAAATGCACTTTCTACCCGTAGTTCATCAAGGAAGTGGCAGAATAGACGCAAAATATAGTCATTGTCGGTATAAATATGAATCAAATTTTAGTTCGACGTAATGCACTTGTCCGATCCGGTGTCCGGCACGCAAACATTGGTCTGCTCCTGTAACTTTTCCACTCCTATCAGCTTGTAGTGGGAGTGCAAGGATTATGCAGAGCCTTTTTCAAGTGACGTCCGTGCGCTGCACCACATTATGTATTCCGTTAGTGCCGCTGATGTCCTGGTGACGGTCGAAGCGAAATTGAACAAATAAACAAATGTTACAAGAGTTTACTTTCTGATTATATACATGTACTCGTTGCCGTAATATTGCAGCAAGGCGCATTTGTAGTCGCACCAAGTTGCACAACTAGCTAGGTGGAAAGATGGACACGTGAAGATGCAAAGTAAACCTCGTAAAGAGCGAGTTTATAACCTTTTATAGACTGCATAAAATGTGCGTTGCTCAATCATTTCGAATAAATAAATATACAACGACATTTTAACAAAAAAAGTAAATAATATTGCAATATTTGTGATATTTACATTAATTAAGCGTAAGTCAATGATGACTAAATAACAATCATTAACAAAAAAGAAAAAAATCTAAAAACTATGAAAAAATACAGCATTATTATGAATACTTTTATGCCAGGTTTCATAGTCAAGTTCTAGATCCATGAACAGTGCTCACTCAAGAATTTTATTATCTGTGTAAAGCGATCATTAGAAATGTTGTAATATCAGCAAGCCCCTATTAAAACTGATTATAAAGCCGAAGATTATTTTAACTTTAAATGATTTTAACGTTCAGCTACTTGTTATAGACAACCAGCATAGTCATTTACTTAACTACATCATTTATGTTTTATACATTTTCTACAATTTTAAAGAATATTCCGTTTCCTTTGTCCAAATGTTCATCCATAACTTGTGTTAACTTTTGCAAACAATCTTACATCATTCTACAATTTAATTTGTAAGAACTAATTTTAATGTTCTTTTTTAATTAATTCTAAATAAATAAGTAAAGTATCGTTAACTTTAAACAAAATAATTACCTCGTTTTTCTAGTTTAAATAAATTCATTTATTCATAGTGTTTTACGTTTTCCAAATAAACTTACACAACCGAGCTAAGACCCGCTCTACTGAAGTTTAATCTTTCTGTATTTGTCATTATTCCACTTCTACCAACTTCCAGTACAAACCAAGCATTACCCACCCTTATTTGTTTGTTAATAAACTTAATTGTAGCCTGCTTTGCTTTTTCTAGCTCTGCTCTACTTTCCTGAAGTATCCCTAGAGTGCAACGCACAAGCATGCAATTTTCATATTTTTCTAAGTATATGTTTTTTTCTTATTTTAAAGCTGATTGTAAAAGTAGTAGTAAATTGCAACCAGTTGGCAAAATGATAAATGCATTAAATTGCTTACGTTGCATAGTCTGGAAAAACTTGCTCGACAGAAACGACCAGCAAAAGTTGTAATTAATACTAGAAAGCTTTGCAAGAAAACCTTTTTGAATGAATCAGCAGCTAAATAAATAATTATCTGGAAACATAAATGCATATAGTAATAGTTTTTTCAGTTTAGACAAAATTATTAGGAATTAACAAAACTCCCTAAGAAATAGTGTTTTATTTTCTTAATTTAAATATTAATCATGAACAATATCATAATTACTAGCAAACTTTTTAATTTGTAAATTTCTCTTATAATGTTGATCTTATTTGCTGTTTTCGGCTTGATGCCAACAAAATACTAATTTTCTGTTAAGAAGATAATGGTGCAATTGTTTGTATAATTTGGTAGTTATTAAAAGTTATATTCTGCTTAGATTAAATTTCTCAAATTTAATATAAGTAGGAGTTAATCAAGAAATTATAATGACTTATATTTCATATGATTGATTTATGTAATCAATCAAACTTGCATTTTAAATTACGTGATTTAATTTTTCTCAATAACTTTGCCCTAAAACTTGATTTTAATAAAATGCTCGTTTATTGCACACAATATTGGAAAACTGAGATTAGTTTGAAATTAGTTATTTCATGACCTCTTGAAAAAAATTCAGCGCTAAATTTGTCCAACTTTAATCTAAAGAGAGCAATTTTAATTCATCATTCGAATTCCCTAGACAATTGTATTTAAACTAGAACTAATTTCAGATATATCTTGAAATAATATTAGACAACTTTAAATCCTAGTTTTGAAGTAAAACAAGATTTCTTAGGAAGTACTATAGAAGTCAAATGTGTTGTTTCGCTTACATAGAATGTTTGTGACTTGAGATCAGTTTGAAATTAGTTATTTTATGACCGCTTGCAACAAGAACCAATAAGCAAGCTACTTATAATTCATTCTACTACCGAACATTAAACAAACAATATTTGAATTAGCTGTTTGATTCAAGTACATTTCTGGCGACTTTACGATTTACTAACATCCAATCTGCGTTCGGCTTTATCGAGTTAGGCTTGTATTGACTTAAGTGTAGGTTTATTTCCATTCCGACTACTGCAATGACTTCAACGACTCCTATATCTTCGACATTTCTCAGTTCCTTGGCGCCGAGGCAATTTTAAGCGTTTCGCCATACGGTTTTCTCAATAAACAAAACCTTATTTTGCTACACGCGCACACGACTTAACAAACCGCCGCCGACGACAATTGAGATAGAATTTCATTAGGTAAACATGGGCTATTTATTTACTGTCGCCTTGGGAGAAAACGCCGCGCGGCTAAATACAAGAAGCAGAAGGCAGCAGTTACGCCAACAGATAAAAAAGTAATATAGAGTCTAGACGATTTAACTTTATCACACCCAGAATAACTTTATATAAGAATCATTGATCATATGTTATTGAATAACAGCCAAGGAAGAAAATTTATAACCTAGCCTGCTAAATAAAATTTATCAAAACTGACTTCTTAGTGTGTAGACTCTAAAATATCAGTACATAACAGAGCCAAGCCGAAAGTTCGAATAACTTACATCAATTCATTGATCAAACACTAAGTAAATTATTTAAGCAGCAATTACTTAAAGCAGTTCATCTCAATCTCACCACACTCTACATATCTGCATAAGTAGATATCCACCGAACTAGACGAGTCGTGGTTGTACAGAATGTGAAAAAGCAAATCTTTGCTTTGAGCCCATACTGTCTATTTCAACATCCTGAGTAAGCAACGAATTTCGCTCCGCTATTTAGTTAGCGCACATTAAGTGTACTCGCTCGTAATACGCATGCATGTCGGTTGTTGGCGGCGGTTTTGAGCTCACAAGTACACGGTAATTCACATTGGCGATGACGGTTTCTTGCCTGGCGCTACGTTCACCGAGCAAGTGTGGGACGTTTTGGCCGACGCCGTAATAATAGCAATTTGAAAGGATTCGATAATAAATAATTGTTACTTGCCACTGCCTCGGGTGTTCCAATTCATTATTGCTATGAATAATACCGATTGTATAGATTGCATTTATTTAGCATTTGCCAGGTGATAAGTAGGTTAAGGATTTTCGCTTCAATTGCATTCGGAACATACAATTTGCTTTTGAACAACATATAATAATTACGGTGATTTGCTTAAGAATAGAGATATATCTATGAGATATTCATAGATATTATGATCAAGCAATATAACCATAATATTAATAATAAATTAAAGTCTAACAGCCCAAAAAGTAGGTTGCCAGTAATTTAGATACGTTAACAGTTTATGCCTAGTTCCTAAAACAGTATATTATTTTTAAAATTTTATGAAATATAATTTGAAATATGTATTATTAATTTCTTTCATTTGTGTCTTAGTTTGGTTTGCTTCCTAAGTACTTATTTATAACATAGATTAGATACCATCAATGTGATCCCTGATGTTGACTTATGAAAGATATAAACGAAAGTGTAATATTTGGTTTAACTTAGAAACAACAAGGCAAATCTTAAACTTTTAAAGTCTTTGTTACTATTTAAAGGTTCTCGTGTCGTTGTTTTCCACCTCAACACTTATTGAGACTGAACTCAGTGACAATAAATAATAATGAATATACTCCTAGCAAGATTAGATTCTGTGTCCTCCAAATATTTACTTCTCAGTCGCTGCGACGGAGTTGAACCATTGTAGTGCTATTTATTTCAATTATATTAACGAATTTGTAACTATTATAAGAGAAATCTAAAAAATCCTGCAATACATAATTTCAAAGAGAGCGCATTGTGTTAGCATAAATAAGCATAGATAAGATAAGAATAAAAGCAATAATACTAGTAAATAAAATCACATATCCATAACTAAAATATTTTTCTTAGATCCAAATCCAGGCGCCACCTAGATTTACACTGCACAAAGAGCATGACTTAACATCCCACACCTTGATGATGATGAAGCGTAGGATGCGCAGGCGTACTAGCGCATTCAACGAGCAACGTGCAAGGTGGCCATCTTGTGCGCATCCCAACTTCATAATAATATCTCCATTGTCCCTACACTCCCAACGCTCGCAAACACTCTTGTCGCTCATGATACCCGCAAGTTTCATTGCAATCCCAGCGTGTCATTACATTTTGCCCATTTCTCTGAAAATATATTAAGAACGTGTAATTGTATACAATCAAACTGCGAACATGGGCACGAGCTCAAATGATTGTTACGTCTCCGAGGAGCCGCCAGAAACACACGTTGATAATGAAGTGCAGACGATGTGTTTTCGTTTTATTCCATGCGAACTTTTATTCTCTTCGTTTGGTAGAACTATCAGCGAGTGTTGTTTGGTTTAGCATGGTACTGTGTAGAATTGGAGATAGTGTGCTTGGTGTGCATGGCGAACGTCGTCACTGGGTTGGAGTACATTTATTATACTACGCCGTGTGATGCTGCTACCACGAATTTAGCACAAAAGGATGAATGATAGAGTCTAGCTAATTGCTGTTGACCTATATGTTTTCAATATCTTAAAACACTCTTCACTGGTGTGCTTTTAGTGTATTCAAATTGAGACGTCCTCTTATTGTTATCAAAATAGAATTAATTCCCATGGTATTTTTAAGGTCTACTTAGTGGCTTTCCTCACGTAGGCTTACGTGTCAAAACAATATTTTAGTAAATTGTTAATTAAGTAAGTAAGTCATTAAAATACGACAAGAAGTCATCTTAATCTAGAAACAGTACGTATTTATTTTTCAAGAGCACATCTCAACTTGAATAGACTCTATGTTCATCTCTGCATGACTTGTAAGACTAATCAACCTACACTTAATTTCAGCGTGGGTTGCCTTGACGCCTGACCGGCGCGCAACGACGCGATGCAAACAGAAAGCACACTCAGTTCTGCGTTTTAACAATATCCATAACAACAAACCACAATCTCAAAATAGTAGTTTTCACGATAAATTTCTCTCAAACTTGCGATTTTGAAGAATAAAAACATAGTTTCACTCCAGAGTGATAAAAACAAACGCGCTGTGGCGCCCGATTAAGTTAATTCAAATTAATAAAACGCACACGAATGATACGCATAAATAAAATCCAGCCGACTGCACGCCATTTTGCTCGCAAACGGATGACAAATGAGCGCGCGTATGTTCATGGCGCGTATGCACGTTCAATTTTATTCTTCGTGCTGAGATCAATGCATCTCCATAATGACAATTCGCGCAAAATGCTCGCAAGCACAGCATTTGATATGCAAAGTTGCGTGTTATCCGCGCTATTTATCAAGCAAGTAACGCTTTGAGGTCTTTATTGCGGGAAAATGGTGGACAAGACGATCTTTCTTTCAGCTATTGGAGCTACCGCTGGGTATACACCGTGAGATGATATCTCAGGATGACCAGACAATTGTACCTGTTCTATTCAATGGATGTAATATAGTGGTGAATTAATGTGAGTGGTGATGTAAAAATGACAGTCACGGTGGAGACTTAATTGGAGCGCACGAATCTTAATTGGATACTTATCTCGTTCAGCATTGTAAATTAATCGCTAATTATGTGCAGAATGATAGTTGATAGTAATATAAAGCTATATTAATTAATATACACGTGTGAGAAAAAATTGCTAGCGAGCAATCGCTGCTTTTGTTGGGCTTTGCAATGATAAATAGCAAGTTGAGATGAAATCTTAAAATATAATCAAGCTTAACACACAACACGCTGCTTTTTGTCAGCTCACAATTTCTATTATGTTTGCATTCTCTCAATCCTTTATTGTAAAGCCTTCAGCATTGTGTATCGTCGTGCGATTAAATTTGTTTAAGGTTATTCTGATATCCACTTTGAAATCATGCTGAAATATGTAAATCCACCTGAGGCAAGGCGCCTCCGTTTCGAGAAACATCGCACCACACACAACGTGATCATTCGCCAGCTCTCATCCATCTATACGTCTGCCGTCAAAACAAAACGAAGAAAAGCAGGAAAAAAGCAGCGCAAAAAGCAGCGCCGACCACGACCGCCCGCGGCTTGCTTGACGCATGCGTAGAAATGCTCACGCATAAATTTCGTATTAACTAAATCGATCAGCGCCGTTCGTATTTTATTGTTGCACCTCGAGGTTTCGTATTTATAGGCACATCGGCGCGAGCTAATTAATACCGCATCGTATGCGCAGCCGACGTTAATTAGAGCTGGGCAAGTTGTTGGCGCTAGACGCCAAATGAGTCGACATTGGGGAGAGAGACGGATGCCAAGAAAAGATCAAAGGGGCCAACAGAGAGGCAGCTGAGTGTGGCACAAGGGATGTTGATCGATATATTAGTGTAATTAAATCACTTTGATCCATGAGATCCGCATGTGCGGACGGCTAATGGACGCCATTTGATTCTAGGTAATCAATTCGATTGTGGGTTTTGTTCAATGATTGTAAAGGGAATGAAACATGAGTACGCCAAGATAAGCACGATTAAGATGAAGCAATTACAAATGGAATCCAGATCACCATCTGATAAACCGATTCATGTGCGGTGCTAAGTTTTAACATTTTCACATTTTTGGCACAGAGTGCTCCTGAACTTTTTATATTTTCGTTATTTTCCATTTAAAATGCATTTATTAAATATAACATATTTTTATCTTTATTGGTACTTCAAATACTGCATATGCAATGCGCTCATTATGCATTTCACTTCTATATTCCCACATTAAACTACCTTTTGCTAGCTAACATTATACGCACTCGTTCATAAATAATTCTATATTATTACTGCACTTTTAGCCAATAACTAGAGAGCACCAATTATCACATCCTCCAAGAATAAAATGTACAATCTTTGTTCAATTAGACCTCTTTTACATCCATCACTACCTTCCTTTAAATCATCCTATTGAGCTTTTTAAAATGCAAATGCATATTTCGTGTACAAGATACAACCAAAAATAAAACTCATTGTCTTGGCATGGACATGAAATTAATTCATTGGATTTGCGGCAGAGCTGCAGGCGATTGCAATGCGCCAAGATTTATTCGCATGCTTACGTTTAAAGAGCATTCGGCGCTGCTGATTTATTGGAGACAATTATATGTAAATTGCCGATAATCGCATGGTGTGCGATGAGGGCGCGCTTCTCACAATATAAATTACATGCGCTGCGATGACGTTGGATGCCCACGTCTTTCAATAGGTTAATAATTTAAACATTTTAACGAGAAAATATGATTACTAGTTTTTGCTTGCATTAATGATTTGACTCATCTATTACCGAGTGACATAATATGATAATTGTTCAAGAAATGTTTTGCCAAATCAAGTTTGTCGTGGTATGAAGTTTAGGTCCCAACATGTGAGTGAGACAAGACCCGAGTGTCATGCGTTCTCACCCTACCATCTACTAGCCATTGCTTTATGACATTGAGACCTGAATATATGCTTAAGGACGACAGAAGCTTTCAAAAATTTATTACGAGAACACGCAACAAAATATTGTGACCTTATTGAGCAACAATTATACTACTTGTCGCATGAGAAATCAAATAGAAGCAATATTAAAATATAAATAAATGAGGAATATAAAAAATTTAGAAAATATTCATGTGTGGATTTCACCCGTTGCAATCAGTCTTGTACCGACCTCTGCTTTGATTAATCCTCTCGTAAAAGAATAATAGGTGCGACCTGTTTGCTTCCCGCACACACACTGAGCGCACTCTAGCGACTAGCTCCAATAACTCATCCTCGCAGCCAGACACGGTGGCATGTGTGTGACAGTTGTGCAAGACGGCCTCTAACCACCAAAGCCCACCAAGCCGCTGTACTCACCACAGCTAACCTCAATTTATAACTGCTCGCCGCCAAAGCCCCATGTCGCGTTCTTTTGAAAAGTGCATTGAATGATGTACTCCGCAACATTTCCCGCTTATCACCACCTCTGCTGCCAGCATGGCACGTAAACTAACAAGAAGTTATTAAACTCAATGAGCATCAGCCGTCGGCAAGCGGGGACGAGCACCTCAAGTGCTTTACGCATAATACGACGTTCGAAAATCGATTATCGTGTTTGCAACCGCTGCCCTCCCAGCACCTAGGTGTAATTACATTCTAATTGCACTTAAGGAACAACAAGCGGCTCGTCGGCAAGAAGCGCGCGTTTGCACAATGGCACACAACGCGCCTAATTGACATATTAGCATACATAATTGCAATCTGCGGCAATTCATCTTTATAATGTGTGCGTTGAGTGTTTTTCGCTCGGCATGGCGTTAGGAACGCTTAGATGTCGCACGTAAAGAACGTCAAGTGCACCTCGCTACCTGTTTACTGAGCACTGCTCAAGATCAACTCGAATCGATCGTCGTGTGTCGTGCAAGAGGCGGCACTCGCCTATCGTTAATCATGCAAATTGTGCGCCCTGCAAAGAGGAGTAACATTCGCACTTTTTGTATTATCGCAGCGGCACGTAATTGCACAGTGTAATTATCCAGATGCGTATTAACACCTCTAAGAGCCATGAATTTACTGTGTGCTTAGAATGCAAACACAGAGAGAAAACAATCAAAGTGATTAGTATTTTCGACTGGCCAATTTCCTGTTTGGATTGGAAAATTACTTGCATATATGATTACGGTCCTGGGTTTAAATAATGCAATATATTCAAGTGCAGCACTTTTAAATCACATCCGAGGGGCAGTAAACGTCCGGCTAATTATTTTATTCGCCGTCATATTTCCACCGCTCGAGTAATTTATTTCAACGTTTATGCTTTCGCGTGCATGCAGGAATGTCATGTGTTTTTGCATCGTATATTGCAATTTACAATTACTCTCGTCGGATATGAACTAAGCGACATGAAGTGTCCGGAATGCCATAGCCAATTTTATCAACATTTTACCGTGGAGTAGCGTTATATGTGATATATTTTATATGCACAATTTAAAACTTAGCTTTCAACATTTAACGGAAATAGATTAGTCAAGCACAAATGTGGGCGCCATGATCATTTCGATTGATTTGGTTCAATTAGAAACTTTCACTTCACTTATTAACGTGGACTAATTTTATTTACATGCAATGTTGAATAAAAATTCAGAACATTTATTAATTTTTGCAAAAATAAGTTTTTTGCAATTCAAGTCTGAAATACATTTATTTCTTTTCGTTCTTGTTATACTTTTTTTTCAATATTTATCTATATCGTGTCAAAGAAATTCAAATCAAAGTTATGTATTTGTTACTTTATGCGACCATGCCGAATATCGACACAGTACTCGACTACATTAACTACCAGAACTATTAGCAGTTATTGGGACTGAATTATGTGGGTGTATAGGATGTATCCTCAGCAGGATTTGAACTTGTGTCTCCAGAATATACATCTCACTGTCACTGCTACAATTAGACAGCTTACCGACTGAGCTATGTATTAGGTGCATATTTGATTGTCTCTGTTTAAGAGTTCAAACATTTACAATATACGACATCTTTGCAAACTATAATTGCAATATATTTATAAATAAAAAGAGATACAATATAAATGCCCGATATCATACTGTTCTAAGTTTAAGATGCATATTTAACTAAAGTTAATAATTTTCTATCTACGTGAAATGAATATTAATGATGTCAATTAGAGTGTGATAAAATAACTTTCCTCCAAGATCCAATCTAATCTTATTTGAGCCACAACCAAGTTTCAAATTGCAATTTTATTATGAAACCATAAAATAACTTTTTTCTCTGTGTCTTTATTAAATTATATCATTTCGTTGTTTGTTAGTTATCACGCTTTCAAATTTCTATATAAAAAATATATACTAGAAAGCCTTCTATTTATATATTACATAACCCAAATTAAGTAGCAATTTTTAGTAATATCCAATAAATAATTCATAAAATAAAAAAAAAATATTTTAATAGAAAATACCCAATATTAAAGTTGAAGATTGTCATTTAAAACGAAATTATACTTGAACGTTTATTGGAAATCCTTTTAAGGATGCAACGTTGTAGCATATGGTCTTAACGGTATCAACTACACAACAAAAATACTAATTTTATATATTATGCGAATGCCACACCGAAATCTAATCTCGTTACATCTTTTCCAAATGCATTGCCATTATAACAAATACAGCCATCCAGAGTCGTAAATTCCAACATATTCAACAATGCCAATCCATTTCAATGCCATATGCGTCAAATGCGCGTTCGTGCCCCTGTTGCAACCCGCGCACTGCACGGTGCGATGTGCAAGATTTATACGCACCACTTAATACCGCCTTCTGTCCGTCCCTGAATCCTGCACACACGCACAACAGCCGGCCCCGAAGGTGTGAGTGCATCGGCATGCAGTCCGATTGTCGCCTACGCGCATCGCCTGCATCTGGTACACATCATTGCGCTGTCATCGTAATTCGGGCAACGCGCGGCGATGACGACAACCAGGACAGAATAAATCCTAAACTGGAACACGTAAGGCGCGCGACAAATAAATAAGCTGGGAAAAAAGCGGCCCACTTGATAATCTATGTGTTATTGTGAGACCTTCAAGGCCCACCTGGTGCCATACTAATTGAACGAATATTGTTGGCTTGTCAAGATATGAATAGGTGGTAGGAATAGTCAAGTCCAGTGGGTGCTGCAGTAACTAAGAAAATGTATTCTACGAAAAGTGTATGATATAATGTTCCAATAAAGATGTAAATAAAATTTAACGAATTCTTCGTACTGCGTTCTCATTGAAAATAACCATGATCGCGTTAATAAAACGAGCAGCAGACATCATAACCACCATCAGTGGACGACGTTCGCAAAGAACAGTAAACACATGCTATCGCCACACAGCTCAAAATCGACAAGCGCATAAAGTGTAATGAATATTATAAACGTATCTGCACCTTCTGTAGCCTGCATCGACGTTGTCCACCTTTTGTTCCTTCAACAAGGCACAGCGACATTCCGATCGCGTAACTGGGAGAACGACCCGCGCGCAACTACTGCAAGTGCAGCGACATACGCCGGTAATGACGGGATGGAAAGAGTTACTTAAACTTAACGATGTGCTAGGCAGACGCGACAAATATATATAAGGCGCGCTAATATTGAGTGGAAGCGGAATGGTCGTTTGCCACTCGATTATCGGAAATCCAATTTGTTGAAGTCATACATGTGGTGCGAGTGTCAAGTGAGAAGATATGTGCAAAATGGGACCACGTAGAAAGGAATGGCTGCACAGGATCAGAAGGCTCTTGAAATGAACCTGATTAAATTGCATTTCAATGAGAGATACACATTCTTCTGATTGGATTTTCAAGTTGGAAACTTTTAATAGATTAGGCTCATCTCCACTTTTGCATGACCTTCAGGAATGGAATGTCTCTATCGGATTGGTTCCTACAGTTAACATCCTCTGTCTTGTTGTTTTTTGGGGGTTGTGCTTGTTAAACTAATGGAAGAAAACAGCAAAAGTACAATAGAGAGATATAAAAAAGACTTAAAATGGATATAGTGGGAGCAAAATTGACAGTTTAGATCGTAACAAGTGTTAGTTAATTGCAATTCTAGCAAGATTTGCATCCTGGACTTGATTATGAACCCGGGCATAACTCTATTAGCATTTTTTGATATTCAATAACAGGTCTGTAATAACTGAAAAAGTAAAGTGAGTAAGAACATGATCACACTGTTGTCACTATTGTTTAGCTTATGCAGCTTGACTCTTTTGTTTTCTTAAACCGCAAACCACTGATTAATGTTAGGTTCACACAAGATTAATATGAAGTGCGAGTTCACGCCTATAGGCAGGACCCGGCTTGTCGAAGTATTCCGATGAGTCTCGGGAGGACGCGAAACCTCGACCGGGCGATAACATTGCAAGTCAAAATTGGAATAGAAATTATTCTATTTGTCGGTGCAAGTAGCGGTAGGAGCTAAAGCAGTCAGAGCAGCTACTGGGGCCCAGCCCACATTTAGTAATTCAGTTGTGCGCGCAAGCTATAAGGAATTTTCTGCAATACAAGTAAACCAACTGTTTGGATTGTGTCTCTTCACCTATTTTATTGAATTGCAACTGAATTTTTCAACGCAAATAAAAACAATCTGTACTTGAGACACTTTAATTACCCATCATTAATGTTAAGCCACCACTTTCTAATTCCCCCCCTCCCAAAAAAAAAAACAAAACTGAAAATATCAAATGTCACGAAAATATAATTTTAAACTCCGCAATCTATTAAAGACCAAATAGTCCGGACCGGAAAGACCAATAGCCGGCTAAACTGAACTAGCCAAAGGACATTATTTATTCGCTGCGCGTGACGCATCACCCGAAATCGGTTTAGATATATTTTGTCTCCGCGGCGGCACAGCGTTCCAATTCAATTCCGACTGGGAGATTTGCTTTTGCTTGATTGCGCAATTTCAACGCACCGGCTGGCGTTTTGGGCCGCACGCACGCCTCGGTCTTCGACTCCACGAAGTCCAAGGCGTCCTCGGATGGCACTGGCCCGCGTGGGCGCGACGAATATCATTAATGCGCGCACCGGCTCTCGCTCAACGTCCGCGGTCTGCACCACGCACAAGCTGTACAAGCAAAGCAAAGCATGAATAATGAACTTTGGGCTTGAGACATTTCAAGGCACTTGCTCTTCATGCGAAGGAATTTTATATAGTCGGAGCTTAATCACATACTGACCAGCTAATGATCGATCAAGGAGAAGTTGGCTGAAAACGAGCAAAATTTAACAGCATAAAGATAAGATGTTAAAAAACGCTAATCTGTTTTTCTTTTAAATGGAAGGCAAAACCAAACTAGTGTCACCAATAAAAAACAAGATTTTTAAAATTAAAAAACCAAAGTCTGTATGTATATGTTAGATGTAGTTCAGCAAGGTAAGCAACTAGAGTCATGAACGGCTCCGTCTAGCGTTGCCATGAGTAAAGAGAATTCCTACATCTACGGATGTTTTCTAGTGGCTATGGGTGTGTTGCCATGACAACGGGTGCTAACATAAAAAGCACAATAGAGTCGCGCTATTAGCACCAATCGTGTAGAGTATTGAGACTAAAGCTCGGGGGCAGCAGGGTAGTTTGTATTAGCTCTTGGGGCTCTTTTGCAGCAACCATTTAACAGCATCTAACATATATATATATATTGTAAATATAAATAGCACTCACTTTTGTTTCTCTTGCACGAATTTTACTCGATCAACATTAAGGTAAATGAGATGGAACAAGTTCAAGTTGAAATGACCAAGACATATTATATTTGGCATCATTTAAATTCGCAGCTGGATTCAAAGCCTGCAATCGCAGTCGATACATTATTTTCACGTGGCACTTCTCCGAGCACACAGCATGATTTCATTCTATTTAATTCCTTTCATTTCGTCAACATATTCAGCACACAAAAACCCTTCATCATTAATTTACGGCCAACATTTCCAATTAAACCATAAACTATTGTGCTAAACAAGAATCTCCTTATTTATTAATCCGCTCAAGAAATTCTCACATATATTGATGCATTCGATTGCTAATACCAACATAAACAATACCATCTACTTAGCATATTTCCATTTCTTCTCCTTGGGTCGAGACTGGCGCCGTTCCAGTCTGCGTTTAGCCCCAGGGTGACTTCCAAAACACATAAATATAAGTAATGCGTTCTCATAAACCTAAAACCCCGTAATTACACGCACGCAATTAATTACCAATTAGCGCGGCGGGCATGCGTGTTGTGTGTGCATTTTGGAAGCTAATAAGTGGCCGGCAAGTGCGCCGCTGAGCAATAACTTAAGCCTGAAGACACCCGTGGCGCGACGAGCAGATTAGTAGATCAGAATGTTTCCTTTTGATTTGGTGTGATTCACAATACGGAATGTTTTTAATTACAAAGAATCCGATTCCGAAACATTCCAACGCATTGGAAATGAAGCAGTTGTGTTGCTTACAATCGAAATGTTGGTGAGAAGAATTTGTAATGTTAGGCTGCTTAACTTTTCAATCTACTTGCTTCTTCTCTTGTCCACTCGTATTCACTTACATTTATTACGCACGCTATCGCGTGATTTTATCGGCACATTCGCAATTAAATCGCTTCGATTTATACTTATTATATGTACTTGTATGCCAAACGTGTCGTACATAAAACATGCATAAACTGTGCGCTCGCTGTGTATTAATGTAAGCATACGAATATAAATTAATTTGACAAGCTGATAAGCGTTTGAAAGTCTTGCAACGGGAATGTAAATGGTGTATAGATTGTGGGATTAACAAAGTTTTTATCATGTATTACCCATTTCTAATCGAATATACAAAGTATTATTTAGGTAAATATTTAGATATCTACAAATAGTTTAACTCCCAGTCAATTGAATCATTTATCATAATACATTAACTTGTACAAATATGACTTTTCTGCATTATGATGATTTTTGATGATTTTTCTATTGTGGTTATCTCATTGGTGCAAGTGCTGCCATCTCGCCTTAGGTTGATATTATTTTTGTACTCTGTTTTAGATAAAACAGACATTACAACCATTTAAATTACAAATGCCTATTGTAATATATTAATAATTTATTATCTTTGCGATGATAATAGTGCAGGATAAGGTTTTTGTGAAGTGGTCGACACAGGACATCTGGCATATTAGAAAAATAACATTTCAATTTGTTCCTGTTGAATCAAGAACAAGACTGTCTTCAAAATTTTACCTACTCATAAAGCTCATCAAAATATTAATGATCTCTTAGTTAAGAATCCAAGGTAAAAACTTGATGCGCACATGAATTGAGGAAACAATACGCGGAGATGGTTCATGTCACCCACTTTGCACAGGAAGTTAATTAGATGTGGAATGAATGTAGTTCTTCTATTATTTGCATATGATATATCGAGAAAAACGCACCCCTTTCTGGAAAAACCTAGTATCGGAAAATCGACTAAGAGTTCAAACTAACTTTATCAAGCTTATGCTCAAAGAGGTGGATTGAGAAAAAAATTGCGAGACAAACTATGTAATGTTTTTGTTTTCAAAATTGAAATAAGGCAATTTTTTAATTGTTTTAGATAGTTGTTGAAAATTCCAAAGCGTACTTTATCCATAGTTTTTTAAAACAATTATATGAATAAATTAGATAGTGAATGTAGTTGAATTTTGTGTTATCAATAAGAAATCAAAATTGAAACACTAAACACCATAAATTATCAACTTAATATCCTTGCAAATTGTCCCTTTCCCAAAATGGTTATAATTTATTCAATCGCATTATTATTAATATATCTCACAGCAACTGTGCATGTTCATTAAAATTGTACGCACAATTGAAAATAGACACTAAAGATGCTCTCATCACTAAACAACATAAATAACACCAATAAATGCTAATTTGCAAAATTGTATATCGATTCCAGCGCATATCTGAATCTAGCATCATATTATTTCTACAAAAAAGTGTACGAAATTGTTAAATCCGACAGAATACGCGGCGACCAAATAAGCAATAAAAGTATTTTATTATTCTGCGCCACTTGCATATTTTGCACGGGAATCTCACTGCTTTTCGATGCACTCGAGCTGGCGTTGTTGCAACGCCTTTATATTTATTGCAGTGACATGCACTGCGTCACTTTTGACGTTTTATTGCGCATAAAGTGGGAATTTTATAAAAGTGCGCCGCCAGATTCTCTGAAAACACGCTGAAAAATGCAATTCATAACATCGGCAACAACTGGCTAAAATATGCGTACACTGGTATTACACTATGCACAAATATTCTGATGCTGTGGATATCAGATGATTTCAACCTACGACAAATTAATCTAAGTGCAATAAAATAATACTGCAATTCTTCATTTAGATATTTCATATCTGACCATGTGTCACGTTAAACATATTTATTTTTTATGTTTTTATTAATATTGTCGCTTCACATTTTCTATATTATTTATATAACACCATTCATTCATTTTTATTCATTTTATTATAATTTGTCTTGCTTACGCATCTTTATCACATTTGGTCTCTTCTTTATTATTTACTTAATTTGTTCATGGAGTCGTGTGCACACGAAATAAGCAAGACGTACTGTTATTGCTTGCGGTTTGCAGGCTTGAGTGTTTGTCTTCAAAGAACAGTGGATAATGCATGGATAGATGTTGGCAAAGATTAAATCTCGTCTGGAGTAGAGGTAATCCTTAGCATGTATAAACCGGCACCACCGATTCGAGGGCAAATATTTGTGCAGGTGGAGGGGGCGGTTGTGCGTTGCATATGTGAGGTGAAAGCAGAAACATGCAGAATGTATATTTAATTAAGTTTTGCAAAAAACAAGAGTAAGAAGTATTAAGACGTAAAAATAGCAAGAAAACTTGTGCTACTTATGATATTAATTACAAATATAAAGACAAACTTTAAATTCTGTACTTTAATCCACTAAAGGGAAAAAGTTTGATTAATTAATTAAACTTTTCATACTTATAATTAAGAGACTTTGATGGTAATGAATTAAAAAAATCTTATTAAAATATGCCATGTGAAGGACTAAAAATGTAAAAAAAAATAATTAAATTGTCATAGTATTGTTGAGTGTGGTCACGAAGTGTTTAAGATTCATGTACCTTTGAGGCTAATCACATAATCCCTAAAATACCCATCCATGATAGAATAAACAACCGACCATACTCCACTCAGTATTACTAACTTAAGCAATATATAAACCGCAAATTTATACAGATCAATCATACTGAAGAAGGCAACATGCCGAAAACGTTTTATAAATCAATTTTAAGTAAGTGTTATAGTGCAAATTTTCAACAATATAAATTGTCATATTAAACTCATTATCATATATGAAAAAGAAAACATGAATATATCTGTTCAAAAGTGATGATAAAAAAATTTGTCAAACCTTTCTAACTCGAGAAGAATTCATTGCACAATTTATTAGATTTCTCTTCCGCTTGAATCATTTCCGATTGGTGTGCTTATTTTACTTTTTTGAAAATGAAATTAGAGCAAAGTATAGTTTCATGAATCTGTCATCAAGTCGATAGCCTAATTTACATCCCGGATGTGTAATTTCAGTATAAATAGTGCTCTACCCGCATTCACAGACAAGCAGCAATAAATTATCCCCCTTTTTCTGGCCGCAATTCAATTCTGTCAATGAACAACTTTATTATTGCTCACTGGCTCGTCTAGATTTGTTCGCCTGGGAAAGTTATGAGGCAATGAAATAGTGATTTTCATCATTCGGGAAATGTTCTCTTATTTTTATTGCCCTCTTTCGCCGTTGGAACTAACCTGAAGCAAGCTGCGTAATATACACTTGAGTTTAATTGAAAGACGTATTTTTAGTTTTACGATTTATTTTACTATTGTTTTCAAAACAGAATTAACGTAAATTCAAAGAAGAAGACTTCTTGGAAATTAAACGACATCAAACAGAAGTAAATTTCTTTTCATTTCAAGTGCTTACCTTTAGTAGCCTCATTGATACGATCTAAATTATCCAGGGTAATCGGCACTGGACTTATTGCAAGTCGAATATCAATACCAGCTGCATCATCTTCCGGTTGACGCCCAACGAAGATCGCCGTATATCTATAGCGAACAACCTGTCGACACTCGACGCCTTCACCAAGTCGGAGTAATTTCTCAGCGCGGAGGACCGACCGCCCCTCGAGCACCCCCGGATGCTTGAAGTGGCGCTTGACGGTGATGCCAAATATCAGCGTGCGGTTATCACCACCTTTGCGAATCTCGCTGCTGACTCGACCGGAAAACACGTAATCTGCCTCGTGCACTGCCTCTCTGAGCAATTCGTTGCTGGCGATTATATCCTCGTCATATTTGCAATAAGGTGCGTAGAGAATGGCATGTCTTCGTTGGTGGAAAGTTTTTCTTGTCTTCGTCACATTCCGCACATCAGCACAAGATGTGTAAGGAGTGAGCAATGTTAGGGAACAAAATAAAGTGACGACGAAAGTCAATTGCCGCCCCATTGTACTTTGCTATTCGCTTAATTTAGCAGTTTCGAATTTAATTTGCTAGTTGTCACTCACTACGGTTAGTGTTTACACGGCTCAGAACACTGATCACGCGCAAAGCTGTTTTGTTTGGTCACCGAGTGTCACAAGTGAATCGTGTTGGGGCATCACGGAGAGACTTGCGCGCACTGTCTACTCTTGAGCGAAACGCGCTTAACACTAACATCTCTTCAGATTCGGATTGCTCTATCACGCGGAGCGCCTGGGAGGCTGCAGCTAGTTTGAACGAGCAGGCTTTGCGGAGGAGAACACGCGCCGTCGTCACTGTTTCAAATATTTCATCAAACATGCAACCGATATTCAGGACATATTTTCTGATGTACTTACCAACTGGGTAGGCTATGTTGTTGAACTAATTGCAAAGAAATGCAAAAACTTGCAAAGATATACAAGTTTTGATAACATAAATGATAATTGGACTAAAAGGTATAAATTTAAAATTTAAAATAAACACGACAAGTCACCAATATTAAAATTCTTAGGTCAATTTTTTTCAGGTTTCAACGATGCCAAGAGAGAATCAGATTTAGAAGTCATACAATATTTCATAATTAAGTTTGTTAGGGCTTAAACTTATTATTAACATACTTATTTATAGATACAAAAACAAAATTCTTGCACGCATATTTAAAGATGTTCGTATCTCATTTATTTTATTACTGATAAGTACCCAGAAAGTAGAAGAAATTATGAACAAATAAATTGAAGGCAAAAGCTTTTAGATTTTCTCTAAATAAAGTTTTTTGATGTGTGAATAACTTGAGATGGAATTGTTAGAATAAAGCAAGTAATTAAATATAATTTAATGTTATACATTATTTATACTAATTGTATTTTCACATTATTTGTAGGATAAATATGTTAAATATAAAAATACACAACACCTAGTATTTTGCAATCCACTAGACCAACCTATTTTGCACTATTGTTAAAGGTTGGTAATGATTTTAATTGGAAATTTATCACCATTCCATCCGATCGCACATTGTTTATACACCTCGTCACTAGGCATTGACGAGGTATACCCCGGTTATGCTCGCTGCACTCTAATATAAGCCATAAAAACATCCCCCATCGTGTACACTAAAAGCGTGGCCAACACTCACCCGCATGCAACCGGTAAATTTCCAAATAAATGCACAACACTCGTCGACATAATTGCGCGACTCTGCCGCGCAATGTTTAGACTGCGATTATCATCAGAATTCCGCCGGTTTTGCGCGGGACGTTCATGATGAATCGGTTTATGCTTCCGCATTTTACTTTTTTCTGATATTGAGTGCAATCTCAACATTATTTTAAAGCTCCGAATGGATGCAGCAGTTTGTAAATATGTTCGCTGTAAATGGTTAATCTACGTGAGTGCAGGATTATTTATTAGTGAATTTTATTGCATTTGTAAAATAGTGAATGCGATAGTGTATAATGTATATCCTCTGATTGGAGATTATTGTTAATTACTTTATTTATTGGGGGTTGAAATTTGGTTTTTATGTAATGCCATTGTTAAAATAAAAAAAAAACAGTTGAAAATGATAATGTACATTGATTGATTACTAAAAGAATCTAATAATTTGAAGAAATTGTTTAATACGCATTGTGCTCATCAACGTATATTAGTCTGCCTTTGTTCTGACCATAAACAGATAATTGCGAAAAACTCAATCAACCGGATATTTAATAACTGAATGTTGAGTATTTTAAAATATGGGTTAGATAATAAAAAAAAAAACTAAACAAAAGTTGCTAAAATAATACGACAACAAATACAAGAAATAGCGCTAGTATAAAATGACTATCATTATAAAGTATAGTTGAATTTATGAGGAATTGAACTATTTAGTGAATATATAGTGTATCACAATATATATTAAAAAGAAGACAAAAACAAAGACAAATGTTTTGCTTGTTACTGAAATAATGCCTACGTTTTTTGGAAAATTGTTTAATGCCCATCAAATAAATTTCAATTTGTTCCCGCCAAACTGCATTGTGGTTTATATCTTTGTCCCAGGATGTGACCGCGAGCCCAAAATCATATAAGAACTAATTCGAAAATATTATTAACATTATTGCGGAAAACGTGGAAATATGTTTTACGTAAGAATCAGGACAAAAGTATTTCTTTCAAAATGTAAATAATACTTAACCTCTAAAATAAATAATGTGATATCCTATAGTCGTCTTCTGCTTAATTCCAAAGCTTTGTCTAGAAATTAGAACAAATATTATTTTTGATAACAGAAAAAGTATGCAAATAAGATGTGAATTAAAATTCAAATAAATAATTAATGTATGATTAAACTCATTACAGAAAACAAATTAAATAACTTTTCCATTCCTACGCTATTTGCTTGCATAATTCATTCCCAATTAAGTATGGATTAGATATTAAAATATTTTGACTGCTAATGAAATAATGTAGGTATCTAGGAAAATTGTTTCTTATTCATTTGAAAAAGTTTCAATTGACGTCAGTCAAGGCAGATTAAAGTTTAAATCCTTGTCCTAAAATTGTCCAGACACTGAAGCGGCTTAATTTCATAAAATAATAATTAAGAAGTTGTCTCCCGATGCCGGCAACGCGCTGTTGTGTGTTGTAATGACATCCCCGACCCAAATCCGACTTGACACTCTTGCCTGCTTCAGAGAATTCTTCCATACCTTCTTATTTCTTCCGTCGCAACTTGTATCGCCCGCTTGCGTACCCTTTTCCTGTTGTCGTTATTTTTATCTCAATCGACATAAACTGGCCAAATTGTAGGGTGCGAGCGATAAAAGTTTTGAGGTGTAATCTCTCAGCGCACTGAGCAACGCCTTTCCTTCTATAGCCCAGCACCATCGTTATTAAGATATTCGCTTTAGTTAATATAATTAAAGCCGGCATGTTGAGATTGGGCTGTGCGCGAAAGAGGATGCCAAGGGTAGCGCAAGTTCAGACCATGCTTTTATCTCTATTATCGGCGGCGACGTGCTGAATTAATTAATGTCGCTTCCGACACCATTAGTCACTTAGGACGCGGGTATCGGGGTAAAGGCGTATAAATATAAATAGCTAGGCAGTGCGTCGATATTTACAGCTGTTGACGTAGGGGCGCAAAGAAGATCATGAACCATGGATGCAGTCTGATTGATAGTTGGGACTTCTGCTTTATCACTTATTGACATCTGGACATCGTGCGCGCCAAGGTACGCACTCGCTGAGAGCAGCTTAAACTGTCCACGTCGCGAGACACAAAGTGATCAATCGAGCGGGAAAATTATGTATAAATTTAAAGCACACGTATATACTTTAATAAAGCTTTGAGGTTCGGTTAAATTAATTAAAGAAATAGAAAACATGTGTTAGAAATGTAATACTAATGTTATGATATTGTTTTTAGTGCAAAGCAACAAAGAAAAGCGACATCATTAGCTGAATCATGAAATAAACTCTGCAACCGATTAACTGCAACTTATAAATTATTGAACAAAAAATTAATACATATCTGTGAGCGTCAACCGTACTGAAAATGATGAGTAAAAAAATTTAATGATCATGATGATATTATACAATTGTCAAATTAACGAAGAGACTCACCTACTTTGACTGAGTTTGAACCTTAAATTTTTGTTGCAATTAATTTCAGTGTAACCGCATAAAGTTTATGTGGAAACATTAACTGTATCATAGATATTAACTCTATCCTACACAAGAAGATAATTGCGTTAATATTTGTGTGTGAGTGCTATTGAACTGGATTTCTGTAAATTGAATTGAAATTGAATTTTACTGCAAATTCCAAAAAATTATGCAACTTACATGATGTTTAAGAATTTACAACAACTACCATTCTCATGATAAATGTAATTGATTTTAGACCAAACCAGCTCCATTTGTCATTTATAACAACTTGATAACTCTTCCAAACGTAATCAATTTATTTTCCTCGCAGGTGTGATCATTTATAGAAAATCATTAAACAATTTCCCATGCGTTAATTGCATTCCACATCAATCCTTACGCCCAGCATTACTAATTGACATACAAATGATTAATTTTCCCACCGCTTCTCTTCTTCTCTTCGATCGTAAACTCCCTCGTCGAACTAATCCAACTTAATTTATAAAGATACTTCTGCACATCTTCGTGTAGCACACCGAGGGCAGTGTTTTCTACCCGCTCGTCAATGTGCTCGTTTTGTCCTCTTGACTTGTCAGGTTGCGTGCCGCGTTCATTTATCACTTTGTTGCGCAACGCGGTGACACGCAATAAAAGGCTTCAGCCGACAACAAAAGCATAAAATTTCGCATCACCGCGCGACGTGGACGCCGAAGAAAAATGTATTTCTCCGCGTGGCAAGAGATAAAACACGTGGGTGTTCGTTCGGTTCGGGTGTCCGTCTTATCTGCGTCGAGATCAACGGCATTTAATCGTGTGAAAATACAAACTCAACATTTACCTCACCTTTTAGTGTTTCGGTGTTGATTTTTTTCTGATCTGCGCGCTTTGCGTTCCTCTCTTTTATTTCAACTTTAATTACCTACCTTACCGTCACACTCACTCACCTTCGACATGACTACGTTTACTTTGTGGTGCCATCTTGTTCTCTTACGTTAATCGCCCGCATCGATGGGATACATCTAACTTATTACGCCATTCCAAGAACTAAAACTTGCAGCGCTCGTAATGTTAAAAAAGGGATAAATAAGGGTGGACCACCTATTACGTTGATACAAGCCAACAGGAAACCAAAGTCAATAACATTGATCAATATGTGGCAGTTCGATGGCAGGGTCACAATCTGAAATGTAGCTTGTAATTGAATCCGAGTGTAAAATGTGGTAGGTCGTCAAAAAGTCTAAATATGGCCCTTTTTCCTGGCCATGTCCCTTTATTTTTTGTTTGGCCCTGCGCAGAGTCGTTACGAGGTCAACCGCCCTCGACTATAAATCAAATCATGCTGAGCTCCCGAAGCATGCATGGTGGCAACACTGCGAAAAGTGCGGCAAAAAGTGTCGCAACTATGAAATACTCGTCGCTTTGGGATACCCTCTGAAAAAACTGGTGTAGTACAAAAACTTCCGTCGTCATTCTTATGTGAGTTAAGCACGGTGAACGCGATGAAATGCCTGAACGCTTTGTAACGCGCATCATTCGTGTTGGTTGCAGAAGTTTGCAAAAAATTGTTTTGTCGCGTAAATAACAACAGGGTGGCAAGCTATAAATCATTCTCAGTAGCGCGAGTTGGGAAACTTCGAAGTGTCACATCAATTTTCGGGCGCCGGTATGAATAAAGAGTTCGATATTAGAAAATCAGCGCAACATGCGGCACGTACTTTGAATGTTTTCAACGCGGCGCAGTTGTAAATTTGTACCTTGGCGTGTATCATTTGTCTTAATATTGACTTTATGAAAACGTAGAAAATAGTGGCGCATACCTCGCTGAGCGCACTCGTGTTCTCACATGGCTCTCTCCGTGCACGGCGCGCTCAAAGTGCACGCAGCCAATCGGTAATAAAGAATGCACTTCCAACGCCCACGCGCACTCTCCAATCCCAAGACGTACCTGCGTCTTGACCACGGAGGACGGACGACCGTTGCGCGTGTGAAACTGCTAATCATATGCTCGCAAAGATGCTTCCTACGTGCGCGCCAGGAAGCTGGACACCGGTGCGACGCGATGCAGTTGTAGTGCGACGTGCAAATCGTGACACGCGCGAAAATCCGAGCCGATGCGATGAACGGGAGCTCGGCAATTGCATTTGCCCGCAGGCGATGACTACAAGAGTCCGTATATGAACGGATAATGCGTTGACGTGCATTGGCTATCTGTGACAACCGTCATTTGCTGTCCCAGCAAATCCAAACTAGTGTAAAACGCGCTTAACTGTTTTAATCGTTTTCCATTGAGTTTTTGCCAATTAATAGCAATAGGTGTTTTCTACGATTGCTATACCGACTTACCAACTCTACATGCTCAGTCTAGTTCGAATGGAGATTCTCACTTCTATTTCCAATAGTTGTTGTGATCTTCATGTTCAAAGAAAAAGAAGGTCCAAGCATACGAACTTGTTTACAGATTATTGGTACAATACCACAAAAGTGATTATTAAGTTATAAAGACAAAAATGCGACCCCTTTGATGTCTTTGAACCTCTAAGTTTTTTGATAAATAGATTTCTTTGAAAATTGATATATCATAGTGACTTAAAACATTATTCGTTAAAAGAGATAGCAGCAGAAGGAAAATTGTTTCAACTAAAAAAGAAATATTTTTTTTAAATTGGCAGTGCTGTAAGATAATAATTGTTTTATGTGACACTGTTATCTGAATTTAGTTGCAATCTGCAAATAAAAAAATAAAAAACGTATCTGGCATATTCGTCATCAATTTTGCTTTTTTATTATTAGTGTTATTAGTGTGAGTGTTGTTAAAAAAAATATTAGATTAAAGCTTTCTAGAATCGAACTATCTTGATTATTATTCGAGATCAAAAAATGAATATAAGACATTTCCATACCAAACTCAAAGAAACGCAATGAAACATCTGATTTAGGCAGTATGCGCCATCTCTTCAGAGATAGTAAAAGTTATCTGCAAACGCTGAAACTGAAAGAAAAATTCTACAAGAAATTATGTACATAATAAAACCATATCATATTAGATGCACCGGTACCTAACCCGCAAGTGTAATCCGTAGTGATCTTACATTATGCTGAAGCACCTTGCAAAGGGTGCAAAAAGTGAACGGCAGAAGCCCCAAACTTCGCAACATTGCAATATTGTGAACAAAAATAATAATCATACAGGTATAAAGAAAAGAAATGAATCAATTTGAGCAGTCTACCTCAAAAAAGCTCTAGGCGCAATTTAACTATAATGTACCCACAAATAGATACAATGCCTTTCAAAAAATAGTGAGATGGAAGTCACCGACGCTATGAACCGTAAAACATTTGGGCGCATTATCACCGTAGCAATTGAAGATAATACATTTTATTTACGGTAAGCTCCGACCACCTTCCAGTCAAGTTTGGTTTCAATTATGAGACCATACTATAAGAAACTAACACGGAAAAATGGAATTATCAGAATACCGACGTAGTCCGGCAAAATTCTCTCGGAAATGACATTTATACCTAAAGCTATTACAACGGAAGGCAATTTAGAGAAAGAGCATAAACATCTTCCACAAAAATTACCTACTAAAATACTACTTAATATAAAACATAGAAACGCAATTTGACGCAAATATCAAAGAACACGCAAACCCACTCTTATCATAAAACAAAAATTATTGGACCTGTATATTCAAAACGAAATTCGTAAATATAAAAACGAGAAATGGTCACACCTGCTAACTTCCATAAATCTCAAAAATAAATCTATTTGGAAAACATTAAAATCATTCAAAACAGAAACAAATATCCAAATAATATCACCTCTTAAAGTTAACGATCAAAGCTAATGCCCCGACGAACAAATTTGCCTCTATCTGTATAAATAAAATAAATAACACACTGGAACAACAAGTAATCGAAGATGAAGTAAGGCAGTTTACCACAAAACGTGGCAAAATAAATAATTGCTTTATACAACCAAAACAAATTCGCGGAAAATTAAAAAGCTACCACCAACTAGAGCACTTGACCCTGATAGAATTCAGAACATCATACTAAAAAAACGTACCTACCTAAGTTATTATGCGATCTAACTGCAATAATCAACGGAGTTTTCAATCTTGCGAACTTTCCAGATTTGTGAAAAATAGTGTATCATCAACAGAAAGTAATTATAAAATGTATAGAATGATATCTCAATAGAGAAAAAGTGGTCCTAGCTGGTCCTATGAAATTGTTTACGAATATTTCAACGAGTGATTCAGGCACCGAAAACACCATTCTTGTTTTTTCTGTTACACTGTGGAACAGCAAATTTCCGATTAAGATGGCATTAACTGCATTCGATCAATCACAATTTTCTAAGAAAACGGGGTTTTCAAAATTTTCCCTGCACCCAAGCATTCGCCTCGTGCAGTAAAAGACGAACTATTTTGAACTGTTGCAATCGCAAAAATGACTAAAAATCGAGTTTCAACTTTTTTACTAAAAAAATTCTATCTCCAAAACTAAATCCGTCAAGAAAATTGGAATACTAGTGTGGTATTGAGCAACTCATACTTAATCTAGTGAACATACTTTCATTTCATTGCAAATGTATATTTGTTCGGAATATACGTTCAAATCAACGTCTGCACTTTTTCACAAATTCTCACTTTGAGAACTTATAACTTTGGAACTATTAAAGATAAACAAATCATGTTTTCACACATTTCTTCGGTATCTATTTACGAATTATTATTCAAAACAGCTAAATGATCTAACAATCATTTTTCTTTTTTTCTTAGAAAATTGTGATTGATCGAATGCAGTTAATGCCATCTTAATCGGAATTTTGCTGTTCCACAGTGTTACCAGACGGAAGTTCTCTTTAATTTAGTTAACTGTTAACTGCTATGTAAGCTATTATGTAAATCAATCAAATGTTTTCGCTTAAAATTTGCTGATTGAGCTAAAAAAATATGTAACATTAAACTTCTCAACAAAACACATTTCGTCGATATAACATAATCTCGTTGTAATTAATATAAATGTCCCGGTTCGCAGCTTAGTCGGTAAACAGCTTGACTGTAGCAGTGACAGCGAGGTGCACATTCTGAGGACACTGTTTCAAATCCTGCTGGGGGAATATTTAATATAATATATACACCCAGACAATTCAGTGCCAGTAATTACTAATAACTCTGGTAGTAGATGCAGCATAATGGAATGGAGGTCGAGTACGTTGTCGGTGTCCGACATGGTTGCAGTACGCTCCAAAATAATATAATTATTCATAATAATTACTCATTCATAATAATACTCGTTCGAAATCAATTTATAAGAATTCACATGTAATTGATATTGGGTGATAAGCTTCGCAATAAAATATTTGTATTATTTTCCTTACATGAGAACGGGAAGCTCACTAAAGCTCAATAAATATTTATGCTCTTCAGAACACTTATAAGCATTAAATTTTCATGAGTACGGGCCATTTATGAAAAATCCCGTCGTTGGTGTCACTTCAAATCTGAACTAAAATTGTTCATTTATGAACGTTCGTTTGCATGGCCTTGCGTTCCCTATGGCGCGTCAGCTGAGAATTTAGAGTAGTACGGTGTGGTGTCATGCTAAATTCACGGAAGTTCCCAACAATTCGTCGAATATAGTCATCTTTGATAAGGAAATATGAAAGTGGTAATACGAATGAGGTTGCCTGTGTCTAGAGGCGAAGGTTCTCCGAGGGGTCGACCCGGGACTGAAGCCGTCTATTTTCTAACATATTAACATATTGGACGACATGATGAAACAATCCATGCTAAGAACCAGTGCATAAAGAACATGCAACGTATTACTAAAAACGCACATTTTAGTGTGCAAACCGAAGTACCGCGTGCTAACCTGTGAATTAGAGGTTAGATACCCTAGCAAAAGTCCTTTTCGAGCATAATTATTATCGGACGATGTGAAGAAGCAATTCAAGACGAGAAACAGTAATTCATTAAACTGTAACACATGTGCATTTATAAAGGTCCCACAAAAGGTATTGAAGCAGCACAAACTGGTCAAAGATGCATGATTACAAATGAGCAGCAAACAAGACTATACAGATGAGTTAATTGAGAATAGCTGGATTGAATGGTAGCAGAGGTACAATTTCAACATAAAATGAATGTTATATTCAGCAAATCAGAGTTTGAAATGAGAAAATTGATTATTTACAGCTGCATGCTTCATTGTTATAATGAATATGGGCTATATGGTGGCTGGGTTTTTGGTTTAGTAATTAACTGCATTAAGTTTCATATGCTATTCTTCTTGAGAAGTGCATTAGAAAATTAGTCTTTAAAAAAACATATTCTGAATTATTTTGGATTATCTTTTGCAATTCAACATTGAATTCTTAATTGGTTTAAATGAAGACAAGTAAGCATTTGTGAAGTACAATGTTAAGTGGCTTAAGTTTAACTAAGTGACCTGAGATGACTTTGTCTTCAGGAGACAGTTGTTGCTTTTTTTCAAAATTTGTCGGTAATAGCCAGTTTCAATAGCTTATTGTCGTATATGCCCAGATCATAATATGATTTACAAATACGGTTAATTCTAATTAATTAATACGTCAGCTGTCATCCTCGCAATGTGAGCGAATACCTAGTCCAACTGCTCGCACAAAAGGAGGCCAAGCACCAGCCTGG
>JAODIE010021041.1:0-47621 GCA_027575565.1 Diploeciton nevermanni
GCATTAGATCGAACTAGTTGGAGGAATAAGATAAGGGAGGCCAAGGCCCGAACAGGGCTGTAGTGCCATTGGAAGAATTAAAAATTTTATAATTCACTTTGTACAACACTTATAAAAAATATCGGTATTTATTATTACCCAATATTTAGTGTAAAAAAAATATCAATTATTGAAAGAATAAACAAAACAAAAAAATCAATGATGTGAAAAAAATTTTCATATTAGGGTACGTACAAATGGTTAGACAAATTGCCAACAATAGTTAATTAATACAATTCTACAATTCATTCAATTATTCAAATAAAACCAAAAAATGTAAATAAAAAAAATAAAAAATAAGTCTTGAACTTTTTACAACTGCATTAAAGAAAATAATTTAAAATCAATTAAATTTAAGATTGGCAATAAAATACAAACTAGCAAACAGCGTATTACATTTAAAGAAAATACATGCCAAATTATACAACAAAAGTTTTTAGAATAAAAGAAATAAAGTTAACCGATTCAATAACAATTCATCTAAAAGATCAATCTGATAAATGTAGTAAAAAAAAATTTTTATGTAAAAAAATTACACTTTGCAAAATAATTTGACATACATCTAGTTAAAAAAATATTAAAAATAAAGTTGACAGAATTGTTTGTTAAACAGTTAGAATTTGATAAAAAAAACAGTTGGATTAATCAAAAAGATATAACATAAATTAAACATGTTAATTAATAAATTTGAACAAAATCAACCCGGACATCATTATGAGAAAAAAGGTAAAAAAAACAATATTATAAGGATGAAGAAATTAGAAATCAACATTATATAGATGAAAATATTGAAGATCAAGCTGTACTTACTCTAACATCAACTATTAATTTAAATTTTCCCTCCTGCATTACTTAACTACTATGCCCATGTTTTTTATAACGCAAATAAAAATTACTAAACACCATTACAAAGATTGTTAAAAATTATAAATTGTTGTACAAACGCTAAAAATTATATTGTTTTTAGCCTTCAAACAATATTTTAATGTAAAAACTTTTAAAAATGTAAAATTAAATTTTAATGATTAGATAGCGCTTTTAACCGATTGGGTGGATAAATATGTTTTTATTAAGTCGACAATTGAATATCAATATGAAAAGAAAACAAATGAAGAATGGTAATAGAAAATAAGATTAAAATACCTTCATATGTATACCAATTTTACTTATTACAACTATAGCATTAGAAGTGTTGCATTTGATGCTGTTATCAATATTTTGATGTAGCAATGAAATGAAAGGGGACTGGGGACAGAATATTTTCTTTCTAAAAAAATGTATCAATATACATTACTACACAATTCAACATTTAAGAAACTGGATTGGCTTTTTACAGAAAAGAAAAAAGACTCTAAAATAAATGTGAAATCAAGAATGCACCAAAAAATATTTCAAGAAAAAAATATATTTATTTTCAACACATGATCTAACGAAAAAAAGTAAAAATATTTAACGTCGTCATGCAGCAGCTAGTAAATGATGGAATATACTATGCAGATCCTACATTTTTACTAAAATTAGTTAAACTTCTCGACAATTATAGAATAGAAATTAATTTCCGTTCAGAACCGTGTAATTGGCAAAATTTAATCACATGGATTTAAAATAATATCAAGGCAGAAGGGAAAAAAAGAAAACTACAAGATGGTTTGGAACATTATGCGTGATCAAAAATGAATTTGATTAAAATCTGCTAAATTACCACTATATAAATAAGCAGCCCACAAATAATAATTGTTTAGTTAATGATAACCACAAGAAAAATAACAACTACTACTACTTCTATTTACATCAATTTTGCTAAATTTAACCATTTTTATCTACAAGCCGGCATATGTGCGAGATTGTTATAGGACAGAAAGTGTTGACAAAACGTTAAATAAATCGTGGCTGGCAAAATAGTTACAAATAAAAAATAAAAATAATATTTTTTGTTTCATGACTATTGACTGGAAAAATGTAAAACTAGATTGCTAGCATATAAATTTATGTAAAATATATAATAGCATATAAAGTCAAAGACAATGTAATAGTACATATTAGAATCACTTGAGCAACACCAATATATTACCTAAAGACAAAACATAAGTGTTATAGTGCAGTTTTTAACATAACTAAACCTTTGCAAATCTACGTTTTAAATAACTTCATTTATAATTATTCTATAGTTAAAACATATATATTTGTTTTACCGCTATAAATAAGTTGTACTAACAATAAGTAAGAGATTCTGCAGGTATAATCAAAGTTTGTTGCGTTTCGAGCATTAATAGTAGCAACGCTCTCAATTAAAAGAAATCGATTCATATGACACTAAAACCACTGCTTCACTCTAAAGACAATTGTAAAAAAACTTAAATCATATTACTTAATTCTAATAAATTTACTTCATCTACTAATTTTTGTCACAAAATAGCAAACAAATATTGGAGAAAAGGTTTATTGTGAAACGAGTACTATATTTTGCATTAGGAAATCTATTATAAAAAAAGAAATCAGTAATGAAGAAACAGTATTAGTGTCTTAAAAACAAGCAACAAATTTATTATTTGAAATATATATAAATAGTAAATATACAATGTAAAAAACAAAAAATATATATTTTATGTAATTCTCAATTAAATTGTTTTTTGCATTAAGATTTCTTAATAATACTCAATTAATTTTTATACATATATTTTACCATTCATTTCAATTGCATATTAAAAACATTTCTTTTAATATTTCTAAGAAGTAAAACAAATAATACAATGTACCTAAAAAGTTGACACTAAAAGGATTTAAGAAAATATTAATTTGATAACTAGAACAAAGCCTAAAGCACTCTGTAGTTAAAATATAATAAAAAAAGATAAAAATTACATATAAAAGAAAAATATAATTTTAGCAATTGCTATTGTCTCAGTTAATTCAACTTTTTTGTTGTTTTTTTTTAATTTTTAAAATTGTTTTCTAGCCACCGTAAAATATCAATGAAATGTCTGTTGATACTAGCATGAATACCATTTGAAACCTCCGATGTATATGATTTGTTCGATGTAAACAGAAAAGATTTGCTAACATATGAAAAGAATTGTCGCAAACTCATGATTCCACGGTTTGCTCAATTTTTTGATTCACCGATCCTACAACGTTCCGAATTTTCTTACTTACTGACATGTAAAGGGTATAATGTAACATGTCAACTTTGCTTAAAGACGCAACAGGATTACCGCCAATGCGCCATTGAATGTTCATGTCTTGAAGAAAGTATTACTGGATGAGTATATAAATGCTTGCCACTTTAGTCAGAGGGCAATTGTATTATTTGGTTTGATTCCATCATATGTGTTATTTGGTGAGTGACCAAAAATCAGTACTCGGTAACCACAAATCGGTCGCCAAACAGTTGCGGGAAGCCATCACCAATAAGTCCAGTGCACTTCTACCATGGCTGCCATCTTGATTTGATAAGTTGGTTGTTCTATTATATCCAATAAAATGTTTATATGCATTTTGGACCTGTGCTTTACTAAACACCCCTAGTCAGTTACGGTAACCTGCCATGCAAGTGACCCCCTAAGCATGAAAACCTCAAGCCGTGACATTACATTAGAAATTTGCAATTTATTGTTTATAAGTAAAATTATTTATATTTTTTAAATTAAATAAAAAAATAAAATTAATATTATGCCAGTACACACTAAAAATTATATGCTCGCGAATCTAGCACAGAAATGATATTTCACTATCAAACCAAAATTTATAAAAATTAAGTATTTATTATATAAAATCTGCCTTAAAATTAAAACATTATTGTTTTGACCTTTATTTGACAATATATTTTAATTTTTTTTAATCAACTATATTAAAGGCCTTTAGTAACATTAAGTAACAGCTGGTATTAGTAATATCTACTATAAACGTATTCCCAGTTTAATAAAAGAGCGAATGACGAGATATAAGGTTTAGAACGTTTTATAGTTATGTTGTTTTGATAAAATATCATATAATATTTTTTATCAGTAACCTTTAAATTAATTTTACTACTTATCAGCCAATTGAGTTTCCTCTAATTGCACCAAAGCGTAAAGTGAAAAAAAAACACAAATCCATATTTATATAAATTACAAAGTTCTAATTGAATGTGAACACTAAATTTAAGTTTTACATGCAAATTAACACAAGGCACATATTAGAATAATATGTAATCTAAAGAATGTAGAGACAAGTTTCAAAATATACTTTAATTATTTTTATTCTGTTTATTTTCTTGAAACAAAATAATAATTTAGTACAAGAATATTGATCAATATTTTAGCCATTTCTGACAGTATTTTATTATAATAAACAGAAAATGGCAAATATTTTTTATTTGATTTAGAACGGGTCAACACGTAGAATTGTTTCTTGAATCAATTATAAACTATAAGTAACGGCTTATATAGATCTTAACTATTTTTTATTTGAAATATTTTTATGCATCAGAGTGGTATCATCACACACACTACCAGGCGACATGTTAGCGCCAGTTCAGTGCAATAAACCATCACGTGCAACCTACAAACAAAAGCACCCTCAGCGTTTTATCATATATAATCTCAACAATTCAGCAAGGCACAATTGTTAAACGGTAAATCTGTTGTTCATAATTTTGTATAGTATATTTTCTTATATGCGTTGCAGGATGATTACAATACAGTTTTGTTTTCTTTATTCCATATTTGGAATAAGTAGTTTATTGTCCGCAGAAAATGTGAATGAATCAATTCATTAATTAAAGTTCATCTTCACTACTACTCTTTAAGTACTGTTTAAAGTTTCTAACCAGACTAAGGTCAGTTTTGAATATAATTATAACTCTCAGTATTCAGTGTGTATTATGTTCGTATATCGATTTTTCTTCTAAAAACTTTTCTTATCGCTGAAAAATGCCCGAATCATTTTGAGCACGCCCCCCACATTCTCGTCTTACACAAAACCCACTGATTTTTATTCTATATAACTTAGTATTTTGCTGATATTTTGAAAGAAAACTATTAGAGAACAAACATGTTTTAAAATGTGAAACTAAAATAACTCAATTCTTCGTAGTCACTAATATACTTGAATATATCCTGAGAAAGAACTTTCGACTGATATGCCAGCTTACAATGTTTTCTGAAAAAACGCAGCAGTGTGCAAAAGGTTAATAATCTTGATTTTCTGTGAATCTAGTATGTTTTTTTTTACTTTGGTAACATGTTGTTAAATCATATGCAAGATAGTATGTTCTTAGAGAGCGGTGCACTCAATACAAAAATGACTTTTTTTGTTTTATCTTAAAGCTTTGCTTTAAAAAAGGCTCGTAAAAAAGTAAATTAAACAAACTTTCAACTTGTTCTCTTTTTAAAAATTAAATATAACTTTAAAAGAAAAAAATAAATTCAAACAAGATAAATGTCTAAACATGTCAAAACCAGATAATTTAGTAAGGGGACTTTTGTTAGAGGACAATGGTTTAAATTTTAAGCTTTAACTTTAAATTTTTTAATTGATTAAATTCTATGACTCCACCATCTTTATTGTCAACATAGAAAGCGTATACGTACCAAGTTGATTATAAATTCAATGCCATTTACTGAATTATAACTTTATGTTTATAGTTATTTAGCAATAACAATTGTGCATATTAATGCCTCCCGGAACGTTAAGAATATTTTCTGGTGATATATTCCATTACAAGATGTAGTTTTATGCTAAATGCACAAAACATCTAAAATAAGGTCTATAATACCATTAATTTTATTTGTTAAAATGGGTATAATTTTATAATTTTCTACTAGCCGCGCTAAACCTCTTATCCATTGGGCGTACGTCCTGTGCATTATGCTATAGCTACTATCTTAATTTGTTAAATCCAACACAGCATTAGATCTAATATTATGCTTTCGGTTAGTCACAATAAAGTGTCAAACAAGTTTCGTATCTGTGACATATAGTGGAGACGATATGTTATAAAGCTAGTGAATCATTGAATTTATGTACTAGTTATACTAATTATGCCAATTACACTGTAGAACAGCAATTTTCCGAGAAAGATGGCAATAACTGCATTTGATCAATCACAATTTTCTAAGAAAACTAGTTTTTCAAAATTTTCTCTGCGCGCAACGTTTTTTTTTTTAATTTCGATTTTAGTGTTTTGCCGAATTTTGGTTGCATTTTGATATATTGTCTAATAACGTCCGTAATTATTGTTAGCTCATTTAGCTGTTTTGAATAACAATTTATAAATAGATACTGAAAAAATGTGTAAAAACGTGATTTGTTTATTTTTAATAGTTTTCAAGTTATTAGTTCTCAAAGTGAGAATTTGTGAAAATGAATTGGTTTGACTTTGCCGATCTTTTGTTCAGTGCTAATGCTGATAAAAAAACGTAATTATATAAACTATATTTGGTTTTATACTTAAATCTTATATAAAAACAATTATATTGCATTGTACAAAATGCTAGTTTGATCACGCTGCCAATAACTGAAAAACAATAATTTGCAAAAAATTCTACAATTTGTATATTATTAGTGCTTGCATATTGCATAAGTTATTTGAATACAAATCTTGCAATTTAACAAACCAAGCCAACAGACTTGGTTCCTTAAATGCATTAAAAAATCTAAAAAAGTTATTAAAGGTTTGTCAAACATAATGGTATGAAATTCTAATAAATTGTGAGCCAATATTAAGAAGAGATTAAGATGAATAGCAAAATATTCAATTTATTGACAATAGACAATTATATTGAAACATTTAACAAGAAATTTTAAGGCAAAAAACGGCAAACAGAAATTTAGTAATCAAAAAACTATAATCAATGTGTACAACTTTAAACTATTTTCTTTTTCCCATTGTGATTCCAGTAGGTATTTAAACAAATTTGTATGTTGTACATTAATATATTTTATTCCTTTTATCTAAAACATCATTATGATGCCTAATGTAACAATGATTAACATGCACTCTTCTCTGTTTCTTTATCAATAATTCTGTGACTTTAAAAAACAACGTGCGAGGCATATCAATAAAAAACAATATATGTTTATAATGTTTACAAACATTGTATACACTTCAACTTATTTAATACTTTGGCATCATTGATGACCACAAAAATTTCCATGAGTTTTTATAGATATATAGTGTGTATAGTACACCAAGCCGTTTAAAGTAGAATATGATTTGCAGTTGCGCTTTGTGTAATTCATCTCTTATCTCAGAAATTAATCATTTTTTATATATTTTGTATTAAGCAATAAATGTTTAATAAATTTTTCTGAAATTACGTTGAATCGTTGTTTACGTTGTTGTGTTTATCATTACCGTTATCAACGTAAATGCTTTCCTTTAATTTGTTGGATATAAATGTTGCACTATTTATAAAATAAATTACCAAATTTTTATCTAAAATGAGGACTATGAGCTGGTATGAAGTGCCACGTAATGCTTATTTTGGCAGTTAAAATAAACGAATTCCTTGAACCTTTTGTGAACTTGTATAGTTCCCCCTAACTCCCGAGCAGTACCAACATAATTAGTACCGTTGTGTGAATACACACTCATACACACAAACATTACCACTTAACATTTGTAACTTTTTGTGCCACGCATGTGCAACGTTTTTAACTAGTAAGGACTTGCATAGTGAGTGCCTGAATGGTAAAACGTGGGAGATAGATCAACACGATAGCTTGGCAATTGACCCATTACGGGAAGCTGAGCTTTTGGGGATGCTTTAAAGCAAGTAATGCAGCTGCAAGTTATGTATTTAGCTGTTTACTGGCCTGCTGTAGGCTAGTACCGTGCACGCATTAAATTTAGAAGACCCAAAGGTTCCACGTGAAGATGTTTTAAATGTAAGTACTTGAAGAGTAAGAAAGTGACGTGATCACCTTTAAGTAGAATAATTTGGTATTTTTCATAGTAACCTAAAAAAGAGTTTTGCAACCTGCTACCAATGCAAAACAGCCCATCTTCAGCTAAAAATGGTGACAATGACATGATTTTTGACGATTTTTTTATTTCTTTTCTTGCTATAAAAAGTAAATTTTCCTTGAAAAACTAAAACGTTGTATTGCTATTATTATTTTGTTATGAGCTCTCTCACGTTTCAAAGAGGTAATGTGTCCCTTTAGCGACTAAGCTTAGAACTGCATCTAGCATTAAAAAGAAAACAAAGAACATATATAAGAGTATTTTCTAATCTAGTGTAAAAGGAATAATCAGTAAAATTGAGAACGTTGCTTCATGACAGAGCATTTACCGTTGAAGCGTAAACTTTGATTTCATGCAGTTGTACAGGGTGTGTGAAGTCAGTTGCTGGCCACGTACATGAACTTTGAGCAAGCCATGATAAACCATGCCAACATAACGCTGGTAAGATTAGTTTTTGTTGAGGTTGACTCCTTGAAAGAATATTAACCAAATTGTCTTTAAAACTTATGTGCCGCCACTGGGCAGAAGGTACTAAAAAATGAATTTTATTCACGCGGATAAATACAAACTGCTTCAGAATAGTCGGTGTCGCCTTTAGCCAACAAAGCACGATGGATGAATCTGACCATAAAGTAATAGGCTTGAACGAATACTCTATCTGGTTGCATACCTTTTCTACTAATGTGCACGCAACTTAAATATTTGCTATAAATTTTAACTGATTATGAAACTGCAGCCATACTGAATGAATGCTCACTGAAATAGGTTCATCCCAGTCCATTCCTGCAAACCACAACTTTTGCATGAGTATCTCTTCCACAATCGTCACCGGAGACAATAAGCCAATTGAATCAAATATTTGAAGTATTTTTGATAAAACATTGTGTTTGGTACACCTTGCGGGAAAAGAAGATGCGTGCGTGCAAAAGGTAAAATAACAATGTTTCGGATTTCAGAACAATCCTAAAGTTTTAGAAAATTTGTCTTCTCCAAAATTCAATATATTGTTTTCATCTGCAACTTCTAATGGATTATCAATAGGACAGGAAATCTCCGCTAAAGAAGTGATCAAATTTTAGCAAATATTTTTGGAATAAGGTTGAGCATTTTTACTCTGAAGACATTTTGGCAAGGTTAGTTGGCCGGCAATTACTCATCCAAAGAGAGTGTTTTAGAAATTGCGACCAGTTCTGGATGGACGATGTTGCCCTACAGCAAGAAGTTTGTAGAAAAAATCAAACCCTAACAAACTATCAATTTCGGATGGCTCATTAAATGAGGGATCTGCTAAGAATAAAAACAAAGGTATGTTTAGACCCGTTGTACTAAATTGAGTTTAAGGGATTGTTCTTGTATTCTGTGAAAGAACCACGCAGCCAATATTAGCAAAAAACAAATGGTCACAGGAGGGGTACCTTATGTTGCAGGAACAACTTGAATCTAAGCTAGAATTATTTATACCCGTAACTTTTACGTTAATTAGAGACTGCTTAAGTCGTAAACGGCTTACAAAAGTTGCTGTCACAAAGTTAGACTCAGAGCCTGAATCGAACAATGACTTTGCGCTGTGAGAGTTGTTTTGTAGATCATAGCTGTCGACAGCAGCACCATAGGCATTCCAGCATGAAGTTTACTGGCATTCGCGGATACAGTGCTTTGATTGGCATCATTTGTTTGCGCTAGCAATTGCGGGGGGTGCGTTATTATCAGGTTTGTGTGCCACAGAACGTGCTCTGACACTGGGAAAGGTTATGACCAAAACGTAACCAGTTCAGACAGCCTTTCAATGCTAATATTTTGTTGTGGCACCACAAGGCCGATAGGTTTAAAAAGTTAGGGCAGTTACGGATTACATGACTTTGCTGGCAGATGGGACACGAGTATACTTGTTTCTGCGTGGCGGTATAAATGTTAGCTCGATTTCGCAATAATGGATTTTGTTTAATTGCATTCGATGATTTTATGATTTTTTTATCAACGGATTCTGCACGAGACAGCTCTACGGTAAGCAGCATATTGCATTTAGAGTCAAAAAATGTTTTAAAAGTTTACAGGCTTGGTCTTAGTGCTTTCGATTGTAGATTTTTACTCACGAGCAGTCACCTCATCTAAATTTAAAGGTAAAACGAAAATTATCGACGCGTCAAATAGAGATTCATTTCTGTTTAACGAAATGAGAGCGTTGATATGCTTTGTCTTTTTCAGTTTCCATATAACTTTTAATGCTATTCTGGATAGCATAGATTTCTAACAATAAGCTATTGATGGATTACAACCGCCGCTCTACGTTCACGTACATTGCTCCCGGCCACGCGCCGTGCTCCGGCAGCTCACTTACAAATTTGAAAAATGTGTTTAATCGCCTTTTGTGTGCACCGCAGGCCTGTTTTAAAGACGCTACATCAACGGCACATTCTGACTTTGTTAACATTTTGGAATAAAATTAATGGGAAAAAGGAGACCGCTTACTTTACTGATAAGAAACTTACGTGGAAGCAGCAGATATCCGGTTTAAAGAACCAATTTTATGTACAAGTGGGAGCACGCATGAGACGATTTTTTTCTGTGAATTGCCTGCGTGTCCGGTTTCTTTATTGAGAGCCTGGTCTTCCCGGGTAAGAAATTTCTAAACAAAGATAGGAGCTTGATTTATTTATTCTAAGTTGATTGTGTGTTGAGACCGAATTACTAGTTTGTAAATTTTGGAGCTCTTGATATCACATAGGCACCCACATTGTCTGCACTCTAAAACAAATAGTGCCGGCCCTCTAGGTTCTAATTATTAAATTTATAAGTTGGCACAAACACCTTGTTCCGAATTTTCTGTCTTACAAGTAAGATTTAACGCGTTTGATCCGTGTGGACTACTGTGGACTATCTCAACCATGAACTATGCCAAGAGTCAATAACCAACGGCACGCGAACCGCACGCTGCACCTTGGGGCACAAGGGTCTATTGTTCTATAAATCATTTAATTAAAATAATTTAGTGTTATGTTCAGTTTAACTTCTAGAAGAATATTTTTTTTATGTCAGGCGTATTAGTTTTATAAATTGTCAATCCTTTGTCGTAGTAATGCTACAAAAGGGAACACTAAAACTTTAATATGCGGCTCATGCTTTTTTTAATGGCCCGCCCTCCAAAAAAAATGCCAACCTTTGGTCTACACGACGGCATTTCTCTCTCTCATGCCCGATAACACGACACTGAGTTGGGTGCGGCTTGAGTAATATAATGCCACCCTGATTCTTGCCGTAGGTTTATAATAAGTATAAATAAATAAGTAACGGAGTCAGTTTTAGCTTTTTGGAAAGGCAGAGGATAAAATACAAATTGTGAATGAACGCATTGTTCATTGAGCAAGTTGCAAATGAATTGTGTTTTAGTTTTGAATTTACAAAACAGATAATGAGACGTTTATATCTAAACACATTGAATGATAGAATCATAATAATATAATGACAAATCAAACATTTTATGGTTTTTTACCTCTAAAGGGTAGCACTACTCTTAGAAATAATTTCAACCCCTCGTCTTTTTACAATCGTGTTGTGATACTTCCTCAGGGTTGTCGGAAATATTTGTTAAGTCATTCTCGATTTCAATGTCAGATACGTCATTGGGGTGAACATTTCCGTAACATATTCTGAAAATATTGTGGCCTTTTTATTATCGTTTTGGGCCCACCCTTGGATAGATGCCAGGGCGTTTTTAATTGAAGGCATTGCGGTTATAAGCTTTCTTGAGTACCTTACTGTTTTCTACGTTGAATTATCAAATCTATTTATGTTAGTAATATAGTGGTATAATAATCTGATTCTTACCTCATTCAGTTTTTGTTTTAATTAGTTTGTTAGACGGTTTAATATGTTTTAGTCGGCAGGTGACTGGGTTCCATTCCACATAGCCCTGGCCTGTTGGATTGTTTGTTTAAGAAATCCGGTTAAGAATAAAAGTGCGTTTTGTATCTCGTTATTGTTTTTACTGGTAATTTCTAGGTTTATTTTGCTCTGGTATATTTTTTTGTCGTGATGCTTATTCAGTTGTTTTTTGCAAATAACGCAATTGCTAATAGTTGCTAAAATTGACAAATAGTTTAAGAAAAGTCATACCTTGGTACGACTTCCAGATAGGCTGGTGAAATATCCTTGATAACAAAAAAGTCTAGTAAATCAGGTAATCTCTTAGGATCGGTGGACCAATAATTAAGGGTTCTAGTTGATGGGTGACAGTAAGTCTCTTCCTGAATAAGACTGATAAGTTCTCTGCCTTTTGTAGTGGTCAAGCGGGACAACCAGTATTAAAATCTTCACCCGCTATAAACTTTGGGTCCAGCGTTTAGAAAATCTTTAAATTTGAAGGATAAAGCATGCTTTGCATACTGTATCACTGCAGCATTATCTTCCGTGAAAGATAATATTTCTAGAACATCAATCTACATTACTCATCAGTGTTAAACTTAAGTAATATTGTACCCCTATCCTATTGTAAATGTTCAGTGAGCCTCTGTATTGTGATACAACGTGTCGTTTATTTGGCGCATGTTCTCCATTCAGCACTCCAAGCATGGATTTATATAATTTTATATAAACAGCAAACAATTAGAATTGGCTGACTGTAGTCCATTTTGTGAAAAAAGACTTATAACTTTGATTTGCAAGAATGTAAAGTTTTACAATATTTCATTACTAAGTTAATTAAGTGCCATACTAAATTTACATTATGATATGTATTCATAGTTTTTTAAATTCAGCAATAATGACAAAAGGAGTGCAGCGTGATGGCGTATTCATTCAATTCCTCATGGTGGCACCGCCACAATGTGAGTACATGCGGCCCAAGGTTAGGTACCCAGCAAACAGGGTCAACAGACAGGTGTCAAACAAAAATATTTGTAAGGGTGAAATATGCAGAGAAATGTCTCGGGGTAAGCATATGTCACATTAAAATATTATGATTGGTTGATAAATCTATGCATTTCTAGATAATTGCTGAATGCAAAACAAATATAAATGAACAACATAGTTCTCTGATGACTTTAAAAAGCAAACATGATTTGCTCAGAAGCCAATACATCAGTGCTCTTCAGCAAAGCACTTCTAAATCAATTTGAATTTACTTGAGACAGCAATCGACAATTCACAAAAAAAGCCTGCCAAGATTGCACGTAGCGCAAATCACATTGTAAACTAGAAGGCTGTTGATTGTCGTTTTGTGTTTGCCTTCTTTGAAGGCAATTAGGCAAAAAAAATGTGAATAACTACAATTGAAACATTAGTTTGTGGCTTTATATTATATTCAGCATGATTGTTTCAGAATACCTTAGATGATTAACCAGTGCCTTCCACAAGTAATGCAGTACGTAGAGTAGAAGGGCAATAAAGTGGTTCAACACATTCGCAAAAGAAGATGTATTACAAGGGATCGATCTATAGAAGTGTCATAAAAAATACATCCAGCAACTCGGCGTAAAGTGAGACGGTTGATGAGATCCACAAAGTTGGTAATATCCAGGAGCCCATTTCAGTGAGTGTTCAGCAAGATTTCCCAACATTTTGGGAATTTTATATTTGCTTCTTTTGTTCAATGTTTCCATTGAGCAAGAAGCTGCTCAACATCTTATAACGCGAGTATTTGAGCATAACCACAAATTAACTTGCTATGGAGGCCATATTACAATGTAGTGACATACAACTTGCAATACAAATATTTAGGTTGTGAGCCTAATTGGGTTCTAGATAGGATAGACTCCTATAAAGTGTTAATCAACCACAAGAATTAATGTATATTTCTTGTAATTTAATAAGAACATTCTTTAATTATTGAATTAATTTTCAAGTTACATTTTATAGTCAACAATTATTGTACCCATGATGTAAATTTAGTTATGTACAATACAATATGCAATATACAATTATGCACAACACGCGACTTGTTGTGCCTATTAGTAACAACTCCGAATGCACCGTACTAACAACAACTTGAATTAATAATGCACCACCCATTGGTGCGACACTAATGGGCATCAGATCCTGAAATATTCCAGTTATCACCCACAACTCTCGTCCAACACAAGCATCCCATAACTGCGTACATGCGGTTAGAACAATCGATGCAGCCTGATACATACTGGCACCCGTTTTCACAGCATTAATTAGAATGTCGCAAACTGGACGTAGCAAGGGCGACACCAATTTGACAATACTTTCATACCAAGGTGGTCTTTGTTGAAACCAAACCTGTCTTTGATCCAAGCATTCGTACAATTTTAGATCTTTTGTGATACATTCTGCCAATACAGTTTTGTATTCAGTCAAATTGCCCAAAAACAGAACAAAAAATGTAAATGCCTGCACAATGGCTTTGTAATGTTGTAAGTTCAGACACACGGAAATAACGTCTACGCCTTTGCATGAACCATCTCCTGAACATAAGAAAACACACTTTGCCATCTTCTAAAGTTTATTTGAAACGTTCAATAATTTACAAAACGCAATCTGCTGTAATGCAGTTTCTAGAATAATGCGGCCAACTTTACACCCCTCCATGCAAAGTACTTTGACTAAATGGGCCCAGTTTGGCATAGGTTGCGGTAGCAATACAAGCAGTTTTAGTACAATGTTTCTACACTTAATTAAATCCGCTAAATCCGGATATATACGATTTATAGCAAAAGCCATCCACGGACTGGGCTTCTTTTGATTGATCTGTTGCTGAATAACTCTATAATCCAAACCACGGTTGATCATTTTTACCAGTATATGAAAATCACTTCCCCTCAACAAGAGGCACAAAAGAAGTTCATGGCATTAGGAGTGAATAACCCTGAGTATTTGATTACGATTGGCGAGTGCATTTTCCACAAAATAATTTGCAGTAGAACATACTGCCAATAAGAGTTTTATGACACATAGCAAAATATTGGCTATGTTGACGGTATACAGTTGATTTTGTACCAATAATGGTATGGCGTGAGAATAACGAATTTAATTTAATAAAATTTAATAAACGTTCAACTAATGTTTTACCCATTTGCTGATACATTTTCTGACAATGCTGTAACTCCTCCCCACCTCTTTGTGCATAGCACCATAAACAATTCTTAATCAGTGCAATTGCACCAATTGTCCCAGTTAATACAGTCAGGTCTGCATGATCCAATGTTTCTTGTGTTAAAACATGAAGATGATATGGAGCAGATCAGAAGACTTGACAATAGCCATATGAAATTTTGAAAAATCCAAGTTTTTTTACCATGCCTGTGCCAGTGCCTTTATTTATCACAAATATTTCTTGTTCTTGTAAAAAACCAGATAGCTTCTTGTAGGCAGCCATAAACTCATCCTGTCCCCATAAAACTATTTTAACAGTGCCGTAAGAAGCTGACCGTGGGAAGACCAATGTACCGCCAACAATGCCCAGGCAAATTTGTTCTTAAAGAACTCATTGTTTTTCCTTAATTGAAATAAGTAATAGTAATAAATAATTGATTATAATTTATTATGTGGAAACAAATGAGTCATTTTATTCTACTTACATAATAGTACTCCATGTTTTGCTGAATTAATATCAGCATTTTGTCCATCAAATTAATATCTTTTATTAATCTAATAATGAAAGTTCTAGAGTAATGAACTTGTATTTGCCAGTTGTTATAAGCTACTGAAATTTATTGATTACACAAAGCCCACATAAACCAATATTCCATTTGAAATCAGTTTCTTAATTTTTTTATGAAATAAGCACTGAAAGAACCAAATGTCTGAAATAGTATTGACAAAATTAATATTAATAGTATATAAAACGGAATTAATTGGTAACAGCTAATACTTACTATAATTTATATCTACATTTATAACACAACACCAAAAATAAACACAAACTATTGTCACGGTGCCCCAGAGTCCAGTCAATCATGTTCACGTTCTTATTCCAGCTAGTAGAAAGCGAGGTTAACTTCATCCCCACACAACGGTATTCACCTGGCGCACCTGGCTGCATAAAGCTAAGCAATAGGTAACAATATTAACATTTAGTGTTGTTGAGTGTGGTTACGAAATAGTTATATTGGACGTCTGGACCGGATTTAGCTCAGAACCGGACTCAGACAAATATTATAACAAATTTTACTCGCTGGCTGCTCAGTCAATCCCAACTGCTAAGGATGACGTAGTTGGTAGCACGACTAACTGGTCGTACTGGGGCTCTCACTCTTGGAATTGGGAAAAAAAAATAATTTTAAAGGCACCTAGCCTAGGACAGGTTAGCTTTCACGAGGGTTGAAGATTTTAACGAGAACATGTGTGTGGCGCAGTAGTTTACACACACGGGATCTCAATGGGAAGAGACACGCTACACATCAATACTGCATATGGGATCTCTAAGAGAATACTCAAAGAGTACAAGATTTCGTGTATTAAAATGCTAGTCGTGGTTTGGAGTGGTTGGGGCGATTAGGACCTGTTGTCTTTGGCTGGGACGGGTTGGCGAAGTAAAAGACTTGGACTGGTTTTGCTTTACTTTAATTAAGTTTAATACTTTAACACTTTTTGTACTTCGGAACTCAATCGGACATTATAACTAACTGTAAGACTTCGAGTGATTTTAGCTTGCAAATGAGCTTTTTTATAAAGGAAGATTTGCGCGCCAAAAGTAATTAATACAAATAAATTATCTGTTCTAATGATGACAATGATGCGCACTAAATGCATCTTATTCATTCCTGTCTATGCTAGTATAAATAAACTTTTCTTCTTTAATTGCGATAAGATAAACTTAACATGGCATGTAATCCGATAATTTTTTTGAAGGCCATGATTCCTGGATGAAGCGCGTTAATGTGGTTAATTAACATTAATTGTTTCAAGGTTTCCTATCTTGAAATACAGAACTACCAAAATATAACTAAGTGTTTAAGATTTATTATGTTGATGAAACTGCACTATACACTTATTTTTTTTTTCCTGGTGTAACGTTTTTGAATTAAACTCATACAAATTTTGAAATGATTTATTTTTATTAAAATATAAAAAAGCGATTATTCTTGCTGGAAATTAATGCAAGAAATTAATTAAAGATTAAAATTAAAATAGTTGAGAGGAGTCCTACGATAAACATTAAAACTATTCCTTCAAGATCCAGTCTCCCCTGCACCTCCAGGTTGTTCCCTCTCAGTATTATTCTTGCTGAAAATAAATGCAGAGAATTAATAAAGTTTATAAGTAAAATAGTTGAAGAGAGACTTATCATTAACAATAAAACTAGTTTTTCAAAGACCTCAATGCCGTTTTCCTTAGAATTCCAGAAGGCTTGCACGGCAACTCTCACCACTCTGTCCGTTGCCATGCGGTCGATGTGGGTCTTTCACATATTTTTCCTTTCTGCTATTTAGTTATTAATTGCTTACACATTGGCGGTCTTTCTAAGTGTGAAGTTTTCTCTGTATTGTAAAGTTTTGGAGCTAATCTTTCTTATAACGCTCATCTCTATTGTTACAAGAGTACGCTTTGTATTGCTGGTAATGGATCGTGTCTCCCCTGTGTAGGTCGCAATTGGTCGAATCACTGTTTTATAAATCTGCGTTTTGGTGTCGATGATAAGGTGTTTATTTTGAAATATGGTTTCGTTAAGGCAGCCTGAGATTCTGGATGCTTTTTCTGCTTGGTAAATGACCTATATTTGTTATATTTGTTATATATGTTATTTGTTATATTTGCTATATTTGTTATCTCCGTATGAAGGAATCTTGATTCCAAGGTAATTAAATGTTATGACTTGTTGAATTACCTGTCCATCTATCTCCAATTTGCACCTTAGTGGTGTTTTTGAATTTGTCATGATTTTTAATTGGTTGGTAGAAATTTTAAAATTCAAACGTTTCGCGCATTGGTTAAAAGTGTAGCGCATTCTTTGAAGATTGTTTTCGGAGTCGACTATCAATACAACGTTGTCAGCATAACACACCATTTTAATTTCCTTTGGACTCATCTTGTATCTTCTGTTGCGTTTTGCATCCAATATTACTTTATCGAATACAATGTTAAACCGTATCGGGCTGAGCAAATCACTCTGGCGTATGCTTTGTTCTACTTTTATTGGATCCGTTAGTTCGTCATTCACCTTAGCCTAAATTGTGTTCGTTATGTATATATCTTTGACTAGTGTAATAATATTTGTTGGGATGTTTTTTTGGTGCAGTAGTTTTATCACATCTTTATTTTGTACTTTTTTGGATTTATCTAGGTTTTCTTCCGTTCTTGAAGTACAGTATTGGAGGTGCGCAATTTTTTTCTCTCTGCATTTTTAATATACATAGTGAACTAAGGTGTTTTATTTGGCTTTGATTTTTGACCAATCTCAAGGCTTTTTCTGCCGCCTGGATGATGGTTTGTTTAATTGTGGACCATACGACATTAATGTCAATATTATCTGCGAGGTTCAATGTTATTTTCTTTTGTAGCTTATTTGTATAGAATTGTCCAGTAGAGTATTCGTTTAAATTCTCCAAAATAAGTTTTGTCTCGTTAGCTGGTTTTGTTGGTTTTAGTTTGATACTTATTTTTGCCAGAAGGAGATTGTGATGGTGTTTATATTTACTGCCGTAAGGCTGCGTACATCTATGATCTGAGATGGGTGTAATTTTTTATTTGTTATTATGTAGTAAATTATCAAGCGATGGCTTCTGCTATTTATAAATTTTGTCTTATGCTGAAGCTTGTGTTCAAAGATTGCATTCTTTTTTTTTAGTTCCTGGTGTGTGCACATACCTTTTAGCGATTCTCCGTTGTCATTTATAGAATCTTTATTAAATCTCTGTTTGACGCCAAGTATGACGTTGTTTCCAATACGAAAGTTAAAATCGCCCATTAGGATAAGCATTTTGTTTTTTGGTATTCTTTCCATCAGGCTCTCTAGATGTTTGTAGAACTCATCTCTGTCTATTTTTGGTTTGTTTACCTCCGGCGCATACACTGAAATTATGTGCAGTTTCTTCTGTGTTATAGCTAAGGATACTAATATAATGCGCGAGTTTATGTATTGGCAGTCCATAATTGTATTCTGATATTTGTTGCTTTTTATTAAGCCAACTTTTTCCTTAGCCTGGCTCTCGTTATTTATTCCGAGGTATACTAAAACATAATCAATAAACACTTTTTGTCTTTTACCTTTTATACGCATTTTTTGTGTTGCGCAAATGTTTCTTGCTTCTTAGTGATTTTATATTTCATGTACGAACACGTATCCTAATCTGTCTAATTCCGAGGCACATAATCAGTACTTTGTGCATTGTTTTGTTTTACATGAGGCAGGTCGCTAGTCTAACCCCAAAACTCCCAACCTGGAAAACCAGAACAATTTTTGTTTTACGGAGGTATTTTTATTTTTTCACTACCCTCCGAGATTCGTTGAATTTTGATTAACGTTTCTTAATTCCAATGGGGACGCGCCTGATAGAGGTAATTGGCAAAATCCTCACACGAGAGCCGTCGTTAAAAATAATAATAAAAACATACCAAATCTATGTGCGTTAAGGGAAATACCGTTATTTTTAATAACTAAAAATAAATTATACATTATGTATAAGAAATTATTTTTGGCCTAAAAATTTAAAACATAAACGATTTGAACCCTTTAATTAGGAATTGGGTGCCTGGCCTACCTTGATGAAATCGATAAAATTTTTTGGAGTCCAAACAAAAGAATTAATATTTTTGCATGCGGTTTTCTTTATCGTTATACGCAAAAGTTGAAACTAATTAACACTTTGCAGAACTTGCGGTCTAGTGAATTGCTGCAATTGGAAGCTGCGGTCAACACTAATTCTGGTCAAACATCGTTGTTTTAGTAGAATAATTGCTATCGCAAAATTGATGAATGCGATCACAGTGAAATTAATTTTGGTTACACAAACAGTGACTTACCGTTTTTGCCGTTAAAATTAAAACATGCATTTTATTTAACAAATAATAAATTTTATTCCTTTAGTGATAGTTTTTATTATAAATATGAGGAATTTGAATATATTATAATTCATAGCGGTCAATTCGAGCTCTCGCTATTTATAATCAAATATTATGATATAGGTCTATTGAAAAAATAAAAAATGCTGTAAATTAATTAATTATGTATACACTGAAATAAAAATAAGCGTAATGTTTTTTTATAGTATTGTTTTATTATTTTTTATAAACACATTTTAATACGTTTACTGCTCATCGTACATTTTTTCATTGTTACATTAAACACGTTTTTACAATCTTTTATCACTGTTGCTAATAAATAATGCAACATTTCTTGTAATATCATTAGATTTTAATTAATATTAACAATATTATCATTACCATATATTTCAATTACCTGTGCATTAATATCTTCAAGTTTTGGTTGATGCGGCTGCGTATTATACATTGTTTTATTTAGGAAATTATAATAGAATCGATAAAATTTTAAACTTTTGCATACTTTTAGTGTTAAAGCGGCAATCATTTCAAAATTTATTAATTTTTTGAAGTCTTGTACATTTAAATTTATAACGTTTTTTCCGTTTCTCTGGAGCACTATTGTTTTTTTTTCTCTCAGTGATTTAATATACAAAGTTATCGAATAGTTGCACGTTTTTGAGAGCTTTGTTTCTTGACCATAAATGGTGCATATTAATGTAGCTACTGCTGTTTATTTTGTATTACAGATTGGAGTTAATATTGGAAAAATTATACATTTACAATAATTGAATTTCTTTCATTCTTTTTGTGAAAGTACTTTATTTCCACTATCGGTGTAAAATCTTGAAGCATGTTTAAACCAACGTTAAGCATTATTCTAGCTCCAAACATAAAATGTTTTTTATTCAATAAAAACACTTTTCTATCTTTCGTGATGTAAGAATTACTCTCCTCACTAACCTCTCTGCATTTTTCTTCATCATCTTCTTCTTCCTCTTTCACCTTTTCCTTATCCTTCTCTGGATGATGCTTTGCGATCTCATTTAGCAAATTTTCTAGAAAACTAAAGTCGTCCAATAGTTGTGTTGAAAGCATGGATGCTGTGAATGAATGATTAATAAATACTAATTTTTAGGAATAATCAACAAACTTAAAAACATGAACTTCTTGTTCTCTTAAAGAGGGGAGAAAATGTTTAGAGTAAATAATATAGTTGAAATCAAGATGTTGGCATTACCAACTCTATATTATACATCGAAGCTCCTCAGAATACTATTAAAGCAGAATAAAAGTTGAGGGTATCCGGTCAATCAACTCTTCGCTTGCTTGCAATTTTTTTTTACTACTGCAGCAATTTTAAGGAAGGAAGTGATTGATTAGAAATTGAATTTTGTTAGCATACATTATTACGTACGTGCAATTGTGAAAAAAAAATTATGATTTGTATTGTTTGCAATATAAAAATCATCATTTGTAATTATTACTTGAAGCTAACAACAAACTCGTACGCCAGTCAAGATGGATCTCTTCAACAAGTTTAAAGAGTGTGGTTTGGGAGTAAAGTTTTTACCGACAGTATTTCTCGATTTATTAGAAGTAAATAAACGGCATACCATTACGCTTATTAAATAGGTTGCAACAAAATTTGGGAAGTCTATTACTGTAGAATTGAGAGATTGTCAAATGTTTCTACTGAAATAATTTGCCGCCAGCTTTGATGGAACAAGCACTAAGCAGTTTGCAGAAATGGTTGATTGTAAAGCCAAGCTAGTCTACAAACGACAGAAAAAGTTTGGTTTGCATACCGGGGCATAAATTAATTTTAAATAAATAATAAAATAAATCATTACACAAGGTGTAAAGGCGCAACAGAACATACTTCTAAAGATTCAATGTAAATTGATCATTATATGTTAAAAATAAACAGTTATGTATAAGGTCATTTATTTATTAAATGTAATAATGAATTGTTTATTTATAAATTATGAGTCCTTCAACCTTACTCTTGAATGCCCGACACTCGCATTCCGCAACCTTGCGTGCATAAATCTAAAATATTGATATTAATTCAAATTCCTGCATTCTCGATTCAAAACTCCCGCTCGCTTCAAGCTTTCAAATTCCTAACTTTAATACATGTAACGCCATCTACTGACAGCAGCACAAAGAAGTGTTTTCGCTCACCGATAATACCCGTAACGCCATCTACCGACGGCAAAAGAATCCCACGCAAAGAAGAATGCCTACTTTGACTATACCGCTCACCGATAGGTTGCGCTACACACAGGCAGGCAGGAGTTCTAGAACCGGCGCTTTATATCTACTGACATGCAACGTCATCAAATATAAAAATAGAATTTGAGTTTGCCTTCCGAGGATCTAAAATTTTATCGTTTTCCTTATATGGATAGTAGCCAAAACTGCTCGTGAGCACTTTCTCCAGGAACTGATACTTTGGCTGGTATAATGACTTAGAATAAACGTAAATGTTTTCAAATCGTAATCTATTTTTGCTCAAGAGCATACTTAAGAATATGTTACATTTACTAAAATTCGATGGTCCAAAAATAATTGATTGAGTCGAGTTTGGAAATAGTAAACTGTGTCATCTTTTGATAATCGTACGCTCGTTAACGCACAAATCATTAATGTTGATAACTGGCAAGGTAACTCGATGTTTGTACATTTTTATTTTTGTAACACTTAACAACAACTAATTTTAACTAATTTGTTGTTTAACCTTCAGTCGAGCGTGCAAAATAATTGGAAACGGTTTGATTAATAACGCAATTAATAAATTACTAATTAAACTATATCTGCCAGGTTACTCTTATTGTAGGCCGGATACAAAGTTGCAGCAACGTCTTGCAAAAGGTGATGCTAGGTATCAACTTTCTGGATAGAGCATGTAAAAAACATGATATTGCTTATTTAAAATCGAATGACATTACTGATTGATTTGATGCCGATAAGAAACTTGAAGAAGCGGTTGTAAAACGTATGCCTTCAGTCAATATTAAACTAAAAGAACGAGCGGTAGCGTTAACAGTTGCAGGTATTATAAAATGTAAGCATAAAATGGAGATGAGACATAAGAAGAACAAACGATATGAAAAGCAATCCAAAAGCGTAAAGACACATTCATTGCAATAAACAGTTATTGCCCAAGCCAAATTGGCCATTCATCAGAAACTATCAATAAAAAATAATCCGGGAATTGTGTTGAGCGATGGCATTTAAATTGCGCTAGGAGCAGCTACGATGGCAGTTAAAAATATTGGAGGGCAATCAAAGGTGCGAAAGCCAAGAATTATTCCAATTCCGAAAACTAGAGGAATTCTTCCACTAGTTCCAATTTTTGCAGGACTAAGTGCAATCGGTTCTTTGATTGGCGGAACGGCTGGCATTGCTAAAGCTGTCAATGATTTGGCCGATGCGAGAAAAAAGTTGGTTGAAGCCAATAGGCATAAGAAGATGATGGAAAAAATTGCTATTCACAATGGAAAAAGTCTCTTTCTCAAACCGCATTGTAAAGGATTGTTTTTTTTTTAATGTCGACGACAGTGAGAAGGCAAAGAGAATAATAAACTCGCTACCACGTCGCGCCTTGTCAAATTCTGAATTGTCGCATCATACAAGTGATGTGCCACATTTTCGTGGTATATATATGCGTAATGTTTTACCAGAGAAACAGTACTGGAATGAAACAGGTATAATAAATTTGGATGACGCTGAAGGACTCGGCTCTCACTGGACTGCATAATTAAAGAATGGACGTCGAGTCGTTTATTTTGACAATTATGGCAACCTTCAACTTCCGGATGAAATTATAAAGTACTTGCAAGGTTCTAAAATTTTCCATATTCATGATAACTATCAGGGCTCTAATCCTTATAATTGTAGACATTTAGCATTAAAATTTTTGTATGAGTTTCTAGAATAAATATATATATTCATTTTTTATCATTTGTCTACATTGAAAACAATTCCGTTTACTCGGCGGCGGACCATCAATGTGCGTTCGAGCGCTTGGTAAATTATAATGCTCATAACATGGTAAGAGTTTTGCACTGTCTTCTCGCTGACGATAAGCATGCGGCAACTAATTCCATAAACGCTCTACCTTGCTGCACTTGGCATGATTTTTCAAGTGGGCGGTGAGCGAAGTTTCCAAATAGTTATAATCAATTTCACATTTACGTGAATTTCAAAAAAATGGAATTCTGCCGTCGTTTTATCTGCTTTGGTACACATAAATGAGTACAATTTCCTTTTTTTTCTTGTACTCTTTTAATAAATATTGATATACTTTTCCTAAAACAGTTGGTCAGTCATGTCATTAATCGTAGCGTTAACGGGCACTACAAACGTGCTAAGTTAAGACTTTTACCCACCGCTTGAATTAAATCCTGAACTAAATTACTGCATCGGCCTCATGGGTTTCTACACTTTTAATGCAATACCAAACATTGAAAAGGATATTTATAATAAATTTTACTATTTTGATTAAAATGATTTAATGCATGGATGGATAGTTGATATTGAAGAAAGGGTATATAAATTTTTGGAATTTTCATAAAGTTATTTATATAAATAAATTAAACTGAAAACGCCCCCCGACGCTGCAAAGAATAATGTTTTAAGATTGACCGTAAACACAAATACTAAAGGTAGAGCTGTTTAGCAAATACTTTAACAATTTTTTCAGCGTTTCTCAATCATTATCTTGACTGCTCGGTTTTAGTGCTAAAGGTATCTTAGAAACCGAAACAGTTTACACGTTAGATCGCAAGGTAGATATTATTAAAATAACTAACGTCGTTATTGAATGCAATATTCCAACCGGTTCCTATCGCAATAATATTGTTTTGTATGTGCTGTATGATTTTGCGCCCGATGTTGATTAGTGAGTGGTTATAAATAAGGAATCGCAAAGCATTCTTTACTTGCCGGTTGTGGCGAATAAACATAAAATCAAAAACATTAACATTACGGTGCAAATATTAGACCGGGAAAGTGATCTACCTAATCTTTGCACCGAGAGACGAGTTGTGAAACTCGAATTGAAATCAAATGGGTATTTATTTTGATAGTAAGATAACATTAAAAGGGGAGTAAAACCCTTACAATACATAACACAAGAAGGTAGTTGTAAGCCATACTTTCAGGAGATGACACGTGCTAAATTACGACAACCGGAAACTCTTGGCTATCAGTTGATGAAGACAAAGAAAAAGTAACATAGAAAGATCTATTGACATCTTTTAGCCGGTGCAATTAGATGACGTAATCACAAAATAATAATATCATACCTATCAGTCTTGAAGCAATAATTTCCTCAATTACGATGAAATACGCATATTAATCAATCAGCAAGACTTGTTTACCTATTCGTGTGAAAAATATCTTTGCATAACCGGTAGCGTAGTAAGAGTATTGAATGACGTGGGTGTAATTAAATTTTCAACAATAAATTATATTGGCTTTTGTTTCCTATTTGATGACATTTGTTATTATATTAACAAAGTGAAGATTAATAAAGTGCGAGACGTTGTAATTGTGGGTACAATTAGAGGATATCTTCTTTTACCTCAGCATGATTGTAAATTTGCCATTGCCGGCTAACAGGGTGCAAGTCATTTGCGAAATTATGAGAAAGACGGGCTGTTTTAAGCACATATTCCACTCAATTTCCTGTTTGGATTAGCCGCAGACTATCGCAGAATAGTTACGAGTGCAAAACAGAAAATAATTTTTTTACGCTCGAGAAGCAATAAGGATGTATACTCATCCGATCAAAATCATTAGAATCAAATTGAAACCTTGGAATGGTATGTACCTCATTGGCAAATTAATTATGAATTGCACTTAAAAATTTTAAATCAAATAAAAACAATCGCAGAATTATGCCTCCGTTCTGTCGTTAAAAATTGCATGAGCTCCCTGCTCTACGAAATGTGACATCTAGTCGGTAAAGACCAGCATGGCTCTAGAGAAGCTAAGATATGTCATTTTAGCGTTTCATACAGATAAGCGTGATGTAAACAATGCGATTCCAAGCACTTTTAATCATTGCGACGTGCGGAATATAAAGATTTTTCTAAACTCCAAATATTAATCTTATAATGACATGAATTTAAATATTCTGAAAGACTACTTGTTGGCATATATAATATAAGTATGCATCGTTTAATCAGAGTTTAACAAATCGTCGGTATAAGCCGTACTTATCAATAGATAACTTTCTTTATACATTATTTTAGGTTTTTGATGTTTCCAAGCAGAACGAATCGGTTAAATCGTCGACGGTAGATTTTAAAATTAAAATGGAGGTTTGTAGGTCATTTCCACTTAATACGCGGGTTTATTGTCTAGTGATTTGCAATTTGCTGACAGTGTATAAACCTTTTGCGGGCATTGTGCAAAAAATTATTTCTTAGCCAATCGTCTGCCTATCGATACATTACAATGGTAAATAACGATAGTAAAAAAAATTTAAACCTTGTTATACAAGGCTTTAAAACGCTACAGTTTACACCAAAAGATCTGGCGTTAATTCACGATGGTAAAAATATTCACACATTCATATTTAAGTTGGTAATTTTTTTAAACAGCTTATACAGAAGGATCAGAAAACTATACAATGTTTAGAGCAGCATCATCATGGTATTAAATACAATAGCAAAAATGTCAATTTACATTTCATTGTTACCATTGTTCAAACGTATCCGGCAGTAACTGTAATAATTAAGAGCACCGCTAAGTTGGAATATTTGAAAAATTTTTATTTTTATATTGTTAATATAGAAAATTTAGAAAAAAAAAAGATTAATTTTAAGAAACGGTAAATTTTTGACTGCAATAATTGTATACTGTTTGTTCAAGACAAAATGTTATTAATTTTAATAATGAATTAAATAAGTAATATTGTATCTTGTCTTTATTTATTCCTATTTTCTATAAGAATTTATTCCAGATACCTAGTATTTAAATAATATGCGGAATTACAGTTAAGGGTATCAGGTCAATCAACTCTCCGATTGTTTGCAATTTTTTTCCTGCTACTGCAGCGATTTTAATAACAGAAGTAAAAAAATGTGTAAAAAAATACGAGTGGTGTGAACCGGCTATGAACAACCTACCGTTTTTTTTTTTAATTATTTAGAGAAGAGAAATAGTTTAGACATTGTGCATTCCTTAATGCACGATAGACGTGTAAAAATGCCTTACAAATCAATATTTACGCTTTGTGCTCCATAACAAATTATGGATGCAAAAACGTTGTCTCAGACAAGAAGAAAAGAGAGGAGGAAAAAAAGGTGATGATAGGGACAGAAAACAAGAAACCACCATCTCTAGCACTACACCAATGGTAATTTTATTAACCTTCTGCTACCAACAACAACAACAGCTTCACTACCACCATTATCATTACCACCACCACCACCAACATTTAACACCACCTAAAACATCAATGTTTGTTATTTAATTTTTACAAAATTAAATTTTAAATTATATATAATGTGTTTATTTTTAGTTATAATCTATTATATTGCTTTCTATACTACCATTTTTTTAATATTTTTTTACATGTTGTTTTTATAACATTTTAAAATTAAATAACATCCTCTAGTCATCGCTATTTTGCATTCCTAATACCTACCCACACCACAATACTAAGTTACCTCCTTCAGCAATGTTTTGTACTTTCTTTCTTTCTCTCTCAACACTATACATAATTTTTTTTTTGTGTTTGGCTTTCTTTTGCTCAATATTTTCTTTTCTTTTTCTTTCCGTAGCCAAATACCGTTACCATTACCACCCACACTCACATCTGAAATAAACAATAAAATTTAAGGTTGACACTAAAGTACGAATTAACTACATGCCAAATTGGAGAACATAGATTTTTAAAATAGAAGAAGTAAAATTAACGGTTTCATTAATATTTTATCTACAAGATCAATCCGGTGAAATCATAATATAAGTTTTTATGCTGTAGAACTAAAGCTTGCAAAATATTCTGACATACACTTAGTTGCAAAATTTTTGAAAAAAAAAAATGCTTGTTAAATGGTTAGAATTTGATGATTTTTACAGTTGGATTAGTCAAAATAATATAACATGAATTATACATGTTTTTTAATAAATTTGGACACATTAAATGTAGACATCATAAAAAATATAAAGTTAGAAAACATTATTATAAAAAACAATTAAATTAGAACCACCATTTCTAACACGCTGTAAAAATAAGCATAAACTATAATTACTCAATTAATAACCCCTATTTTATAATTTTTCAAATTTAGATTAACTCGTTATAATGTTCTTTATTTGTATAATGCAAGTGAAATTTATTAAATTATAATACGAGGATTATTGAAAATTATAAATTGTTGTACAAATAATAAAAATTGAATTATTCTTCTAACTTTTAAACGATACTTTGATGTAAATATGTTTGAATTCATAAAATTAAACATTAATGATCAGTTAGAGCTTTTGACTGATTAGGCAAGTTCTTATCAAGTTTACAATTAAATATTATTACAAGATACATATAATTTAATAAAATTGTATAGATTTAAAACACTTGCATATGTTAATTAAAATTACATAGTAGAATCATAGTACCAGGAAAGGGCTTGTTTTGTTGAGTTTTGCATGTTATAAAAGATGTGGTTTTGCCATAATCACTTTTTTACTTCTACGGCGTTTTTGAGTTATTATCATCATCATAAATTTTTTTAAATATATGTGAAAATGTCTGAAAATGTTGCATTCAATGTTGTCATTGACATTTAGATATAGCAGTAATGCAAAATAGTTGAAAAATTTGAAAACAATGAATTTTTTTCTAAAGAAATGTGTCAATATACATTGCTACACAATTCAATAATTGAAAAAAGTGTAATGACTATGTATGTTTAACACATGATCTACCAACTAAAAACATTTAACGTAGTTTTGCAGCAGCTAATAAGAGATGGAATATATTATGCAAATTATTCATTCATACTAAAACTGGTTAAATTTTTTGACAATTATAGAATAGAAATTGATTTTTGTTCAGAACCATGTGATTGTTATAACTTAATCACATGGATTTGAAATATTATTAAAGGTGAGAAAAAAACCTGTGGGATAAAGAAATAGATTGAAATATGGCATTTTGGCTATCAAATAATTTTGAGAACTACAGGTTAATTTGAAACATCATGCATAACCAAAAATGGATTTGTTTGAAATTTATTAAATATTATCACTATATAAATATGCAACCCAAATAATAATTGTTTAGTCTTGCAAAATTAATACTATCAATAAAACAATAATAATAACAAAATTAACAACAACAATATAAATCTATCGGCAACATCTTTTTTCTTATTTACATCATTTGGCATTGATGCAAAATTGTTATGGGACAATAGTTGGTGACAAGATATTTATTGAACCGTAGCCAGCAAACAGTTCATAAAAAAAATAAAACTATTTTCTGTTCTATGACTATTAACTAGAAAAATGTAAACATTAGTTTGTTATATAAAATTGAACTAGTTTTTTTAATTGATTCAATAAAAGTAACAATTGTGAATTGTGAATTTAATAAAAAATCAAACATTTTAATGGCGTTATAGTAACTTAAATCTAATTTTAAAATATATTGGTGTTGTTAAGCTAATTCTTCTTTCTCTTTTAAAATAATTTGATAACATTCAATCTCGTTTTTTAAAAGTTTAATTAACCTGGTCTTTCTCATTTTGGTAACGTAAGCATTATGATTCTTAATTTCTTATTTTAACCACCGTATTAAATTGTCACCTACTGAACCGTATGCATGTTTTATAAATCCATAAATTTTAGTGTGAAATTTCTCTATTCCTTTATATAAATTAATTTGGACTTCTTGATATTTTAAAACAATTCTAGCCAAGTTTTTTTATTGTTTGTTTGTTATTATATGTTTTTTAACAGTTATTTAAAAAAAACTCGTTCATAGTTAAACCAACCATAAATCAATTACCATTTCAAATCGTAGTTATCCGCAGAAAATTTAATTTTTTGGAAAACGCATGCTGCCTGGTATTTAGGTAATGCGCGCAATTAATAAACTTTTTGTATTTTTCGAGTAGTATTTTTATGAACAAAACTGCTGTCTTTATGAAAAATTTTCAATTACATTTTATTATCACCAGAAAACGTGAGTAGATTGATCTTTGATAATTAAATAATAAAAATTGCATTATTGTGGCACGCAGTATTAATAGAATTCACCGGTGGTTTTTTGGTTGTGACCATTTGTTATGAGCCAGTATTAATGGTAATGTTGTTTGATTCATTTGAGTTTTGTATAAGCATTGTATTGTTATGGGATTTATGCTTTTCTATTTCAATGTTTATTTATTTTTTATTCTCTAGATAAAAATTTTGATGTTATTTTTGATAACATAAAATGGCAATAGGTAAATATTGAATTGCAACCGTTGTTCTACATTTACGTATTTAAATTAGACCTAAATAAAATTAGAAATTAAATTTTTGTTGTAAAAATTTTATTTCAGATTGTACAAAAATGTACATTAAATTAATACAGTTTTATCATGTTACTGTAATGTTTACAGTTCATTTAGTTTTGTGACACATTTAATTTTTCAATTTTTTGTCAGAATTAGGTAATTGTGTTTTAATTTGTAAGTTACAATTATTGATAATAAACAAAAAATGATTTATTTTGAGTAATAAAAAATTTACTCTTTTTACTGATCTAAAATCATTGCAATAAAATTTTATTGTTTCTAAATTTATTTTTTTAGAAAATTTTAGTAATAATGTAAGTAATTATGTAAATTGTTTATTAAAATTATTCAATTATTATTTAGGTTTACGCTTATAGGAATGAGAGGTTATTATGTTATTGCACATACGCGAAAGTTAATATTTCACTTGTTTTTTATTTTATAAATAAATATCTTTCTAATTCAAATATTGGGTGGCAATAATCTGTAGAATTAAAAAAGCCATAATTAAAAAAATAATTTTATTATATGTTTAAAAATTTTATTTCTATATGTTTTATATTTGATTTAGTAATAAAATAAAATATATTCATTATTATAATGTTATATAAAAAAATATTCCCATTCATAAAATTTTTAGTACAATAAATGATAGAAATTTATTACAAATTAATGTAAACATCAAACAATTATCTTAAAGTTGTTAACAATTATTCTGTTTTAAAATATTAGGCTCAAAAATTTTAAACCTTTTGACAAATTAAAATCAATGTTTATAATACTGTCTTTTAACACTTGTATAAAAGTGCAATTTTAGATTAATAGCCAATTCAATGCATTTTTATTTTATTATTATTATTATTATTATTATTATTATTATTTAGCAAATTATATTCCAGTTGCGTCATACACAATTTTGTGCATTGAGGAATATGTAATTGCAATTAATCATGTAAGGCATAAATATCGCATTAATAATAATTAATTATACTAGTATTGCAACTTTGCTTAATATAATTTTAATTTGGAAATTTTTAATATTAATCTTGCTAGATTTTGTACAATATATTGCAGCTAATGAGCAAGTATTGATGATACCGGCTGGTTTATGACTCATCCAACTTTGCAACTACTGTATTTACGCATTTTTTGTATTGCCAATGCGTTTATTTCAACAACTTGCCCGTCTCGTTTCTATTCTCGTTGCGTCTTTTTTAGTCGTGTTTGTGCCCATTTAAAAACAGTAAACTCACTGTTTTGTGTTTCATCATTTTGTAAACATCTCCGCGCACACTTTGTCTGGCAGAAGTGTATCTCAAATTATATTTTAAATCAATCATTTTTGACACTTGTTATTTAAATTTTTAATAAATATAAATATTACTCTAAAATTTAGTTAAAAAAATAATTGGAATGTTGTTGCGCACTATGCTTAAAAATAGTAGGTAAGTAAATTTGAAAAAAAAAACATGTTTTTTGCTGTACATGCGCAGTACACAATTTTGTTGCTTTGCTACAATAAAACGCACGACAGAACTACGTATTTTAATTATAATTATCTCATGTCTCTGTTACGTCACCTAAAAGTTTATTTTTTTTTTGCTTTGGTTAATATCATATGGTTCCTGTTTATTTACAGTTTCTTCTAAATTTTAAACCGGTGTGGAATTAATTTAAGTTATATTTTCTAAATGAGTAAACATTACCAATTTGCTTATAATTTTTATTTTGCCACACACTGCGTTGTGTTTGGCGTTTTTATTTTTTAAACTAATATAATACAGTTATTACATAGTCAATCATACAGTTTAAAATATTAGGTTTCTTATCTTGTCTTTTTAGAGCTTTTTCAACGTTGCAACCAAAAATAAGATTTCAAAATGGGCAATTAATCCCATCCTTAGAAGAAAGACAAGAATTTATGGCTATTTTTCATAATATTCTAAAGCAACTAACTGATTTGGACCCCAAAAATGAGATTCAAATATTATCAGAAAGACACGGTAAATTATTGAACTATAATGTATCAAATGGCAAAAAAAATCGTAGATTTGCTGTAGTTTTGACTTATAAGTTGTTGGAAGATCCAGAGTTGCTCACACCTGAGAATAAAAGACTAGCTTATATTATGGGATGGTGTGTGGAAATGGTAAGTTATGCAAAAAATAACAAAAATAATTGAATTAATTAAAATATAACTATTATGGTGGGTAAAGAATTACAACATAATTTATATCAAAACTTATATAATACATTACTACAATTTATAAACAAAGAAATTTTTACATTATTGTTTCTATACAAATGTAGTATAACGCAAATCATTTTACACGTATAAATTGAATCACTTTTAATATTTTTATTAGAAAATTGCAAACAATGACACACCTATTTTTGTACCAACTAACGTATTTGTCTTTCAAAATTAAAATTAATGGCACCTAAAACATATTATTTCTTTTTTTGAATGATGTAAATATTCAAATTGCCTAAAAAAACAATAAATTTTGGATTGCAACTTATTAACATGCCACGCACTCTAAATTTACTTTTCTTTTTCTTACAAAATTTGATACAATAGAGTGTTGAAATATCTACGCATTACTAACTCAACGTAGCGTGCGCAAAATTCAATTATTAAATATTTACTAATAAATAATTTACAAATACAACGGCACGCAAGGTGCTGTAAATAGATTTTTTTAATTTAGGTATTAATAAATTATTTGGTTTTATGAGTCTGTTTTAATAATTATTTAGAAGTTATTATCTCGGATATTTTTGTAGACAATTATTCATAACGGTTTTATATAACAATGATTAATAATAAATAGCTTCCTGCACTTTTTTTTTCTAAAATTTTGCAGTTTAAATTGACGTCGTTGTTTTTTTTTCTGTAGCCGACTAAAACGATAGCAGATTTTGTTTTGTTTTTGGATGGTAAAGACACTGAACTAATTGGTAAAAAAAAATTAAAAATTAAAAACATTTTTTACGTGTTGTTTTATTGACAGCATATTTTGAAAGAACACTAAATCTCTTTTAGAATTAAAATCTGAAAACATACGCATTTAAATTTATTTCTAGTTTATCTTGGACGGGTTAAAATTGCGTTGTTTTGCAATTGTCAGATTTAATTCTGATTTTAACAATTACCAAATTTGGTATTTGCCAGCTATTACTACGTTTGTTTCTCGGTTATAGCAATTAATTATAACATAAACGAAAATAACTAATTAATTGAATCTACGAAGTTAGAGTGATTTAAGAAATATTCTTAGCATCATTAACAACAACGTCCATGGGTTTTGTAATACTTGCCACAAAATAGCTTGCATCAAAAATTGTAACAAGTTTGGTTTTTTTATAAATTTATATTTCTTTTATTAATGTATTTATAAATTTATGATGTTTCCTAATTTAAATTTTTTTTTACAATTGTTTAAATGAACGTTATTATATTTGATTAAAATTAATAATGTTTTGGTTTTAGTTGCAAGCAAGCTACGTTATTGCTGATGATCTAATGGATAATTCAAAAATGCGACGTGGAACTTTATGTTGGTACAAAAATCCAGAAGTTGGTAAAAATGCGATTAATGATTCTATGCTATTAAAAAATGGCATATTTTATCTTCTTAAATTGAATTTGTCTAAACACAAATGCTACATTCCTGCAATTAAATTATTTGACAATGTTGGTTTAAAAAGTACTCTAGGACAAGCGTTGGACAGTTTATCTCAAGTTGATGGCAAGCCTAATTTAGATGCCTATACAATGGAGCGTTACAACGCAATCGCAAGTTACAAATTAGCTTACAATTTAGTTATATTACCTATTACTTTGGCAATGTATTTAGCCAACAAATTTGACCCAGAATTACATAAACAAACAAAAACTCTTCTGTTGCAAATGAGACATTTTTACCAAGTGCAAGTAAATTTAAATTAATAAATTAATTGATTTGTATAACACACATTAATTTGTTTGTTTTAGAACGATTTCTTAGATTGTTATGGCAATTTTAGTTTAACTGGTAAAATTGGAAACGACATTGAGGAGGGAAAATGTTCCTGGCTTGTTGTAGTAGCATTGCAAAAAGCAACATCTGCCCAGAAACAAATACTGGTTGATATTGTTGAAAATTTGCACTATAACACTTACTTAAAATTGATTTATATAACGTTTTTGGCATGTTGCCTTCTTCAGTATCTGGTTGACTGGTTGACAACTATGGAAAATCAAATCTTGAATGTGTTCAAATAGTAAAAAACCTTTATAATGAACTTAATCTTCCCAAAACATACTTAATTTACAAAAAAAATTTAATCAAATATGCACACATATCCAAAAAATCTAAAAAATTTTCATTTAATCGTTTTTTTAAATTTATGGAAAATATCTATAAAAGTGAAAATTAAGTAATTAATAGTGCACTATTATCAATTAAATTTATATTTATCTTTTAATTGATAGGTAATTTTGTATACTAACTTTTGGTATGTTAGTATTGTTTTATTATTGTATTTTTAATTGGAATTAGAATAAATAATATTTAATAGATTTAATTGATAAATCTACTAATGGGATATTTAAAATTTTATAATTACCATTTGGGATAATCAATAATTATTGATATATTATATTTGATTTATTGTAAATTATTTGGGTAAAAAACATAAAAACGTGTTGAAATTACATTTGTTGTCTATTTTGATGTCCTTTATGTTTATTTTGCATATACATAGTTCTTGATTTTTTTTGTAAATTAATTTAATTATGAATTAAACGAAAATATTACTTTTTTGAAAAGAAGACCATCTAGTGGAGCAGAATTAAAGCAATTGTAAATATTAAGTTTCAAAAATGTATGTTTCAATTAATTTATTGCAAAATAAACGACGTAAAAAACATCTGTTTTAAAAATAAAAAATAAGAAAAATATTATTATAATACAAATATTCTATTATATGATTAAAGAAAAATTAATTTTTTAGTTGATAACAACTGAAAAATTGGAGTTGTACTTGCTTGTATTTCATTGTTTTAATAGTGTTAACAATACCTTTTGTAATTCATCTTCTTTACTTTACAAACAAATTATATTTGCTTTTATAATTAAATTTTTTTTATTTTTTAAAATTTATTATATTTGAATTTGTCTAAACAAATCTGAAAAAATTTCAAGGTCTTTATAGTTTTTTTTTAGTGCAAATTTGTATTTTATTTAATTGAATTTGTGAATACTTTTTAAATTTTTAACCTATTTACAATAGTAATTTTAATAATAAAGAGTAGAAGTTAAAACAGAAGATAAATCTTAGTGTGTGTGTTGTTGAAACGATTATTTTTTTTTTATTTAAATCATGTTTATTACAAACTTATATTGTCTATACAACGCTTGCATGCCAAATAATAACTTTTTATTTGTGTTTAAAAATAGATACACTACAATTTTAAATTTAAAAAAATAGATTTTAGACTATTGTTTTTTCTTACATTTCTTAATAAAAATTCTAACGGGCAGGTTTTTTACCGTACTGTTGTTGGTAAACATTAAAACAACAGTGTTTATAACTGGTTGTGCCAATTTGTAAAGTTGGCGACGGCAAACGCACGCACAATAATAATCTTGAGAACCGGCATAATTTTGTCTAGAGTGCCATGCCTATATAATGTTCAAACGCAAAATTTTACAAAAAACAATTCTTTCAGAGTTTTTTAAAGTTTCAACTTCTGACTAGTTTACAAATAATATACTTAGATTTAAAAAAATTAACACTTTTTTATCAAACGCAATCTACCCAGAAAGTTAATTTTTTTACACGTGCTTCCGCCTATACATAGAATTAATCCTTTAAGCCGGATATCTGCTGCTTCCACGTGGGTTTCTTATAAGTGAAGTAAAGGGTTTGTTTTTTATTTCAAAATGTTAACAAAACTAGAATGTGCCGTTTAATTAGCGTCTTTAAAACGGAAAAACAGTGCACATACAAGAGGATTAAACGCATTTTCCAAGAATGTAAGTAAACGGCCAAAACACAGCACATAGCCAAAAGCTATGTAGGTAAACGTAAAACAACGGTTGCAATCCATTAATAACCTGATGATGAAAATAAATGTTATCAAGGATAACATTAAAATCTATATAAAAACGGAAGAAGAATTTGACAGTGATACTGAGCAGCATAAACCTTTTGACAATACGTTTTATGATATTAGATTGCAAGTTATTGTGCATTTAAAAATTTTTAAATGTTTAAGCACTACTGACGTTAACGCCAATTTAAAACAAGCGGTTACAACCAAAGAGCAACTGTTAAATTTTACTGCTATTGTTTGCCACAATAATGCAATAGTTAAATTTTAATTGGCAAAAATTAATTTGCCTACGTTTTTTGGTAACCATGAGGCATGGCTAGAATTCCGCAATAAATATACTAGTTTCATTCACAAAAATTATACCATCTTAATAATACAAAAAATCTATTATTTGCGCGCATTACTTAAACACAAGGCAGCATGCGTTTTGCAAGGAATTGTAAGCAATACGGATAACTCTAATTTGACATGGCAATTGATTTGTAGTTGGTACAACAATAAACAGGTTTTCCTAAATAACCATTTGCAAACATTTTATATTTGCCGTTGTTTATTCATGAGTTTGAGCCAAAATTTTGTTAGATAGCGTAATAAAACATATTAATTTTTATTAGACCTATTAATAAAGTTTGGTTTAAATTATTAATTAATTGAAGGGATTGCTTGTGAATATGAATTTACCGACAAAAACAGTAAAATACCAAGTTTGCAAACTTTTAAAACGTGTTTTGATCAAAAATGTATTATGTTGTTCACTGTAAAGTTGTTTTGTGTAAAATCCGTTTATAATAAATTTTGAAATTTATTGTATGCAACAAAACAAAAATTATCATTGCAAAACCAAGCTAAGACTTGTACCGCCATCCAGTACCGGGTATACACGTGTCCCATGTGTTAGCAAAGTTATGTAATCCGCAACTGCTCAAAATAAAAAAAATTATAAATTTATCGGCCTTACAATGCCACAACAAAATATTAACATTTAAACGCTATATAAATTGTTAACGTTTTAGTTATAATTCTCACAGCACAGGAACATTGCTCGATTCAAATTCTGAGTCTAATTTAATGACAGCAATTTTTGTGAATCGTTTAGGACTCAAGCAGTTTCCAATTAGTGTAAAAATTACGAGTATTAATAATTTTAGCCTAGATTTATGTTGTTTTTGCAACATAAAATATTTCTTCCGTAATCACTTGTTTCTTTTGATATTGATTGCGTAGTTTTTACAGATTACAAGAAAATTTTTTAAATTTGTTTTAGTACAACAAGTTTAAACTAATTTTTGTCTATATTCCTAACGGATTTGTCATTCAATGAGCCGTCCAAAGATGATATTTTATGAGTGTCTGATTCTTTCTACAAATTTCATGCTGTAGAATTGGTTCCATTTTTCCAAATACCTTCCCTAGATGGGTAACTGCCGGCCAACTAACTTGGCTAAAATGTCTTCATAATAAAAATGCTTAACATTATTTTAAAAATATTTATTCAACTTCAAGCAACCTATTAACGGAGTCTCTCCATCCTAATGATGATTAGTTTTCCAAATTTTTGCAATTAAAAGAATTTGCAATTAAGCGTTTTGTTTTCCACAAAAAATAATATAACGTGTCACACTTTTTATTAACAACTTGTTGAGACCCTAATAGCAAAATCATTGGCACCATTTCTATAAAAAACATACAACGTTTTGGTGAATCTTTTAATTCAAACTCCTGTTGCCTTCTGGAGGTTGGTTTGATTTATCTTAAATCTATACATGATTTTCATTCTGAATTGTCATTCTGCCCAAATCATAAAATGTATTCAAAAAATGTTACAAAATTGGTCTGCTCGTTTGAACCTAAAACAAGATACGTTTCGAACATTGACAATTTGCTGCAGTGCATGGTGCATAAAGTTGTTTTAACGGAAATTTACCGGGTGATTACATTTGATCATAGTTATTGATTGAAGAATTACATTATGCTAAACACAGACTTAAGATCGAAGGCAAAAACAAAATTTGAACGTGATTTGTTTAAGTAAAAACATTCAGAATTTGAACATATAGAATCATATAGGAAATAGAATTGTAAAGTTAGCAGGAAAAAATAATTGGGTTAAAGCGCGTAAATTGATTATTAATGTACATTTTAAACAAACTATTATTTTCAACAAAAATCTAATTGTTATTGAACTTATTAAAAACAAAATTACGTTTAATAAACCCATATATTTAGGTATGAGTAATCTAGAGTTTCCCAAGCAATTGATGTACGAATTCCATTATAACTATTTAAAATCAGATATAATGTCAAACTATTTTTATAGTAAACTGCTTTATATGGATACAGATTTATTTATTTACCATATAATCCGACATTCTTAAAAACGCCGATTTCAATATTTATGACATTTTTAAACAGGATGCTAAAGAAAAATTCTATACGTCAGTATATCCCATCAATAATGTTCACGGAATTCCATTTTTTAACGCAAAAGTTGTTGGAAAATTTAAAGACAAATGTGCAGGCACAATTAATACTGAATTTATTTCATTGGAAATTTAATTTTATTTATTCATTCAAAACTTGCGACAACAAAGTCATTACAAAAGCAAAATGTGTAGGTAACACAGCGATTAAGAATTTAACTTTTGAAAATTGTTTAAATTGTTTACTCTATAAAAAATCACTGAACGTAACGTTTCATACTATAATTTCCAAAAAACACAAAGTTTTCATACATAGAATTATGGATTAGGATTAAGTGCAAATGATGATAAGAGTGGTAGGTTTAGATAAAATTTTAACGCTGCCGTATTTTCATTATAAACTGTAATTCAGTTCAATTTAAATTGTATTTTAAAATTGCTTATGTTTATTCTTAATGTTACATTACGCCTTCATTTTTGAATATTAAACTGTGTAATCATTTTAATGTATGTATATTAAATTTTTAAAAATGCTTATTTTTATTCTTAATAATTGTGTTTAAATTTAATTTTCATACCTTTTACTTCCATTTTACTTTACCCTACCTGCACAAATTAAAACTAAATTTACGAGTATTTGTAATTGTTTCCGCAATCGCCGATGATTGATAAAAGAATCCGATTCCAGCAACAGTCGATGATGATCGAAAATAAACCCGAGGCCGACAACAGAAAATTCAAAACTTTTATAATATTTTTAATTTTGACGCGCTATCTAACAACCAATGTTAGTACTACACGCCATACACTCCCTATTTCACTCACACTCGATAGCCACATGTCTCTCTCTCCAACACATTGACTCTTACCTAGATCTTAATCAACCGCATGTCTATTTGATTTACATGGGCCTTATCAGCTTGCCTCCTCATTTTTTATCTACTAATAATTTGCTTTCTGCAAAATATTTTTTTGTAAAGTTTCGCAGTTTAGGTTGACGTCGTTATTGTTTTTTTGTAACCGACTAAAGCGATAACAGATATTTTTTTGTTTTTGGATGTTAAAGACACTAAATAAATAGGTAAATAAAATTTTAGGAATAAGAAACATTTTTTACGTGTGGTTTTAGTGACAACTAATTTTAGAAAATTACCAAATCTTTTTTAGAAATTAAATCTGAAAAGATACGCATATATAGTTATTTTTATCTTATCCTGAATGGGTTAAAGTTACGTTGTTTTGCATTTGTTAGATATAATATTGATTACAACAATTACCATTTTTAGGTATTTGGCTAAAATACCTAAGGTTAGACAGCCTGGTTTCACGCTCAACCATTTCTGCAAACTGCACAGTGTTTGTTTCATCAAAATTAGCGGCGAATTGGTTTGGTAGAAACATTTGACAATCTTCCAATTCTACAGCAATAAACTTCGCAAATTTTGTGGTAACCCATTCAATAAACGTAATGGTATGCCGATTATTCATTTCTAATGAATCGAGCAATACTGGTAAAAATTTTACTTCCAAACCACACTCTTTAAACTTGTTGAGAAGATCTATATTGACTGGCGTACGAACTTGTTGTCAGCTTCAAGTATTAATTACAAATAACGATTTCTATATTGCAAACAATACAATAAATAAATTTTCTACTCAATTACTTCCGTCCATAAAATTGCTGCAGTGGTAAAATAATTGCAAACAAGCAGAAAGTTGATTGACCGGTTACCCTTAACTTTTATTCTGCTTTGATAGCATTTTAAGGAGTTTTAATGTCTAATGTAAGATTGGTAATGCCAAAATCTTTATTTCAACTCAATAATGTATGTTAACAAAACATTTTTTAACTCGGCCGCTTCCGTCCTTAAAATCGTTGCATTGGTAAAAAAATTGCAAACAAGCGAAGATTTTATTGACCGGATATCCTCAACTTTTATTCTGTTTTGATAGTATTTTGAGGAGCTTTGATGTATAATGTAGAGTTGATAATGCCAACATCTTGATTTTAACTATATTATTTTCTCCCTTTTTTAAGAGAACAAGAAGTTAATGTTTTTAACTTTGTTGTCTATTCTTAATAATTGATATTTTTTAATCAATAAACACAAACTGACAAATATAAATTCTTGTGAAATAAATAACAATCAAACTGCATCCATGTTTTCAACACAACTTTTGGACGAGTTTAGTTTTCTAGGAGATTTCCTAAATGAGATCGCGATGCATCATCCTGAGAAGGATAAGGAAGAGCTGAAGGAGAGAAAAAAAGAAGATAAAAAAATTAGTGAAAAGGTTAATTTCTACATCAACAAAGGCAAAAAAGTGTTAATGTTGAATAAAAGACAATTTCAATTTGGAGCTAGAATGATGCTCAATGTTGGTTTAAATACTCTTCAAAACTTTGCACCGATGGTGGAAATTAAGTTAACATCTTCTCCATTAATGCTTTCGGATAAAAAATGGAAAAAAATTCATTTATTTTAAATGTATAATTTTTTCATTGTTATCTACAACAAGAGCAGCGTCAGCAGAAATATCAATATGTACAGCTTGCGGACAAAAAACACAGATTTTGAAAAACGTGAAGCTTTCCGACCACCTTACATATAAGATTATTGAGAAAAAGAATAAAACGTTACTGCTGAAGAAAAACGATAAAAACGTTTTAAATTTAAATGCACAAAATTTTAAAAAAATGTAAATTGAAATTGGAATGATTATTACTTTAGCACTGAAAGCATGCAGAAGCTCAAAGTTTCATCAATTCTATTATAATTTCCTAAATAAAACAGTGTACAATACTCAGTCGCATAAACCAAAACTTAAAAATATCAATGTACAAGTAATGGAAATGTGTAAAAATAACGATGATAATAATGATAGTAATATTAATGAAAATCTAATGACGTTACAAAAAATGCTGCATAATTTATTTACAAGAGTGATGAAAGGTTGTAAAAACGTATTTAATGTAACGATAAAAAATAAAAAAAATAAAAAAACGTATTAAAATATGTTTATAAAATTATGCTTTTTAATATTTTAATGTCTACATAATTATTTCATTTAGAGTATTTTTTCAACGGACCTACATTATAACATTCAATATTAAATTCATTATGTAAACGCAAAAGAATATATGCATTGTTAATTTGCAACTGATTGTTACTTTAACTAATTTTTATCAATCCAACTATTACGCAATTTATGAAAGCCTAACCACTTTACATACATTTAATTTTTTCGGCGACGTTCAATCTTTTGAACTAAATAAACAACATTATAACGTGTCAACTGCAATTCTTGTTCATAGAATGAACCCTTAATTTTACGTTCATTTGAATCTTTTAGAAAGTATAGAGTAGGAATAGAAATTTTGATTTTATAAATAGTAAATATTGTTGAGTGTGGTCACGAAGTGTTTAAGATTCATTATGTTAAAAAACTGCACTATAACACTTACTTAAAATTGATAGGTTATTCATAAACCTTTTACAAATCAATTTTAAGTAGGTGTTATAGTGCAGTTTTTCAACATAATAAATGGTGAATAGTGAATGAATAGTCTAGTAGACCAGTTAGGGGTATAGCCTTTATTAAATACCGTTCTCTGTTTGCTAATATGTACAGTATCTTCAATTTTTAATTTTTATTTACCAGCAACTTTTATATAAGTAAATGTTAATTGTAATCTGTCCTTCTTATTGCGTTTGTCGACATCAGCTGGTGCCATTTCTATAGTACGATGCCGCGTTATGTTATAGTCTGTTGTAATTTTATCTAGAATGTCATAATACACATACTTTCCATGCAGGCTAAACATGCGATAAATTATCAATTTTAACGTCCGTATGACTCTTTTAGCAATTGACGTTTTCTTGACACTATGCGTAGGATAATTATTAATGTGTTGAGTTTTCATAAGCTAATTAAATGTTGCATTATAAAATTTTGTTTCTTTATCCGTTGGCAAATGATGGATGACGTTTTGCTTTCTTCAGAGTACCTTCAAATTATATCGCTACATTCGCGGCAGATTTATTTTTTAGCCGACAAGTTATATTCTTTATTTGTATTGGTATATAAAAAAAATTCGCCAAATTTGCTTGCCACAAATCGTGAATTTCTTTTAATAATTACTCGTCGTCTGGAATAATAGATTGTTGCTGGTATATTAAGGTTTTTAACAAACTATTCTTTTACTGATTTTTTAGCCATCGTTTTCCAACGTCTGAATTTAAATTGAATTATTTACTTTCTAATAGTAGCGACAAGAGATTATGCTTTTTTAATGCTTCCCCAATCGATTTAATTCTATTCGTAATGTCTTTGTCAAATGCTCGAAAAAAATCGAAGCGTAAATGCAAGTCTTCTTCAAACCGTTTATTATTTGTTACCAATGCATCGATTGCTCTATTCACCTGCTCATTTCAAGCGGCTTTCTGCGTTTTAAAATTATCAATGTGTAAATTTATTGCATCTTTATAACGTTTTTTATCAACAATCATATTATTGATTAACTTAGAATTTACATTCACCTTTTTAAGAAACTACAAATTAGCGTCTTCCGATGTTTTCTTTACATCTGAATGTTGTTTCTCAAGTTGTTGATTGGTGGTTTCTATTACTTGCTTTATATCTTCAAGATATTCCTTAAAATCTACCACAAAATCGTTAAAAACATTTTTATTAGTTACATCATCAGGATTAACTGCTTCTCCAACATTCTTGATAAGTTTACCATTAAAATCGAGGTTATCATCTTTATTGTTGGAACACCTTACTGGTTGCGGGTGAAAACGCTTTTTTGGACGCTGCCTAAATGCGGATCTACCAAATTTATCAATAGTCATTGCGTGCGTCTTAGTTGGCGGTTTATTACATACTGTTAGACAATTGTATCTGCTTCACAAAATTCTTTCTCGAAGTAATTTTGTTTAAATGTAAATTATTCCCAGTAAAAATCGATGCATGCAACAGACTCAGTTGGTCAATGAGCTCGTTGATATCGTTGTAGTAGACGTAATAAAAAGCTTATCATCAACAACTAAAAGATTTTCTAATTCTGTTCTTTACTTCTTTGGTAAGGTATATGAAGGCTACAAAGCAATAAAAAACTGATCTTGTATTATTGGTTTGATAATGTTTCTATATTTCCAGGCATTTGAATTTTGCATTTGAGATGTCGGATTAAAATCTCTACGTGTCGCACTTGTAAGTTTTAATATGTTTGCATACATCTTCAATTTTTTTTTGATTGAAACCGGTGGGTTATTTAGAAAATTTAGTTTTGTCAGACCTGGAGTTCTTTCAAATTTTTTATTTTGAATTATAAAGTCCTTTTTGCAAAAGATAACTATTGAATTTCTAATTTCAAAGCGGTTTTTGCCAGTATGACGTATTCCTGTTCTAGTTTTGTAAATATTATTTTTATTGTTTCCCAAATCATGTAAATACTTATTAATAACGAAATTGTATTGACTGCCTATATTTTGCATTACTTTTTTTCCTCCCCTTTTTCTTCTTTTCTTATAATATTTTTACATTTTTGACTTAAATGAATCTTCGATATCATCAGGAGGTTAGTCAATTGATGTCTGAATTGCATGCTGCATATATTTGATTTTAGGTTTTGTCTTTTCTTGCTGTTGAATTTTATTTTTTGTTTTTGCTGAATGTTAATTCTCACTTTATTGTGCAATTTGCTTCAAAAGTTCAAAAATTGGTTGATACTGACGCTCAAAATTTTTTTCAACTCTATTCCTATTTAATTTTAGAGCAAGTAATTTTTTTCTAATGACTTTACTAACATCAATCAGTTGCTTTCTTGTATACGTAGGCTTAAATTTTGGAGGCATGTTCTCTCTAACCTCTCTATAACTTCCCTCTAACCTTTTTTTTATCTCTCTAACATCTTTCTTATGGCTATAACCTCTCTGTAACCTATTTTTTTTCTTCTTTCAACCTCACAGATCTGTTTCTTTACTTTTGATATTTAATAAACCCGTCCAATCTACATTTATAACGCCCCTTATCCAAATCCTTATCAATAGTTAAAAATCTATACTTTTCACTCCAGCAGTTGTGACACATTTGTTTAAATTTTTTGAATCTTATATTACCACTAACATAATCCGAATGAATATGACTAAGGTTCATATCGTCTTGCTTGTGTAAAATGAGAAAATTAGCGTTGTGTTTTATAAGATGTTTCGGGATTCAAGTATAATTTTGACATAGGTAGAATAAATTGAATGAGTTGTTTGCTCATGCTAAAGAACTCACGTCTTTTATTCTGCTTATGATATGCGACGTCATCAAATATAAAAATAAAATTTGAATTTGCTTCGCTAGGATCTAAAATTTCATTGTTTTCTTAATAAGAATAGTAACCAACAATGCTCGTAAGTACTTTTTCCAAAACTTCAGGCATTAATTTAGCTCATATAATGATTTGGAATAAACGTAAATATTTTTGAATCGTAATCTATTTTTGCTCAAGATTGCCAAGATCATTTTGCTCATGCTTAACAGTATGTTAGATTCACCACAATTTAATGGTTTGCAAATAATGGATCAAATCGGGTTTGGAAAAAATGGATTACAAATTCTCGATGTTTATAACTGGCAGGGTAACTCGATGTTTGTACATTTTCTCTCTCTCTCTCTCTCTAACAAAACTAACTTTAATTTTTCTTTAGTCGAGCGTGCGCAATGATTGGGAACGGATTGATCAATAGTGCGATTAATCAATTACCAATTGAACTACATCTGCCAGGTTACTCCTATGGTGGACCGGGTACAAAATTGCAGCAGCGTCTTGCAAGTAGTAATGCAGGTATCAATCTGCTGGATAGAACGTGTAATGAACATGATATTACCTATTCAAAATCGAATGACATTACCAATCGTCATGCAACCGATAAGAAACTTGAAAAGGCGGCTGTAAAACGTATGCCGCCAGTCAATGCTAAGCTGGGATAATGAGCGGCAACGTTAACAGTTGCAGGCATTTTAAGAGTTAAGCATAAGATGGGGATGGGACATAAGAAGAACAAACGGAAGCAATCCAAAAGCGTAAAGACACAGCCACTGCAAAAATCAGGTATTGCCAAGGCCGAGTCGGCAATTCAAAAACTATTGAAGAAAAATGATTCAAAAGTTGTGCTAAACGATGGCGTTCAGATTGCGCTAGAAGCAGCTAAGATGGCAGTTAAAAATATTGGAGGGCGATCAAAGGTACGAAAGCCGAGAATTATCCCAATTCCAAAAACTGGCGGAATCCTTCCACTAGTTCCAATCTTTGCAGGACTGAGTGAAATTGGTTCTTTGATTGGCGAAACGGCTGGTATTGCTAAAGCTGTCAATGATTCGGCCGATGCGAGAAAAAAATTGGATGAAGCCAATAGACATAACAAGATGATGGAAACCATTGCTATTTGCAATGGAAGAGGTCTCTTTCTAATATCGCATCGTAAAAGATTAGATTTTTTTTATCGTCAACGACAGTGAGAAGGCGCAGAGAATAATATACTTGCTACCACATCGCGCCTTGTCAAATTTTGAAATGTTGCATCATACAAGTGATGTGCCACATGTTCGTGGTATATTTATGCGTAATGCTTTACCAGAAAAACCGTATTGGAATGAAGCAGGTATAATAAATTTGGATGACGCTGACGGACCCGGCTCTCACTGGACTGCATATCAGAAGAATGGACGTCGAGTCGTTTACTTTGACAGTTATGGTAACCTTCAGCCTCCGGTAAAAATTATAAAGTATTTTCAAGGTTCTACAATATTCTATACAATATCCGCCGTTTCATCTGCTTCAGTACACATGCTTGGGAACATTTTATTTTCCTCTCTCCACTTCTGTAATAAATATACTTTTACTAAAACAGTTAGTCAGTCATGTCATTAACCGTATCGTTATCAGGCAATACAAGCGTGCTAAGTCAAGACTTTTACACACCGATTGAATTAAATCCTAAACTAAATTATTGTATCGGTCTTATCGGCTTCCACACTTTCAATACCGAACCAATACCGCATCAATGCAATACCGAACATTGAAAAGGATGTTAATAATAAATTCTACTATTTTGATAAAAACGATTTAACGCATGGATGGATAGTTGATATTGAAGAGGGGGCATATGAAATTTTGGACCTTGAAAGTTATTTATATGAACGAATTAAACTGAGAGCGCCTTCCGACGCTGCAAAGGAAGATATTTTAAGATTGACCGCAAACACAAATACTCTAAAGGTAGAGCTGTTTAGCAAATACTTTAGCATTCTCTTGAGCGTTCTTCAATCATTATCTCGACTGCTCGGTTTCGGTGCTAAAGGTATTTTAAAGGCCGGTATAGTTTACACGTCAGATCGCAAGGTGGATATTATCAAAGTAACTAGCGTGGCTATGGAATGCAATATTGCAACCGGATCCTATCGCAATATTACTTTTTCGCATGTGCTGTATGATTTTGCACCTAATGTTGATCCGGGAGTGGCTATAAATAAGAAACCATAAAGCATTCTTTACCTGCCGGTCGTGGCGAGTAAGCATCAAATCAGTAACATTACGGTGCGGATATTAGACCAAGAAGGTGACCTACTTAATCTTCGCAACGAGAGAC
>JAODIE010021052.1:0-47114 GCA_027575565.1 Diploeciton nevermanni
GTAAGTGTTATAGTGCAAATTTTCAACAATATGAATCTTAAACACTTCGTGACCACACTCAACAATACTTTGAAAATTGGTTTAACAACATATGATAAATAGAAATTTCTCATTACTGCATAATATTATCAAATAGGAATGGTAAACTAACAAAAACAATTTCAGATGTATTTCATATTTCCTCCTATTATACGAAACATCATATTAGAAACTCTAGAAACAGAAATTAATACTGTATTAAATTTTATGAAAGCAATTATAGTGAATTATTATGAAATAAAATGTCGCAAACTGTTGGATTGTATTTTATGCAGTTGCATAAGTTTTTAATAAAGCACATTTTGTCTTAAATTAAATTTTTACAACAATGTAACGTTGACAACATTTCTACAATATAATAATCCTGTAAAATTAAAAGAAAACAATTAACGTTTTAAAAATTTTGAGAAAAGCGATTTTCCAGCAAATCTTGATTAGTCGAATGCCGTTAATGCCATCTGAATCTAAAATTTGCTGTTGCACAGTGACAATGGTAATTTGCTGTGAAACTGTATAACACAAATCGATTTGAAGCCAACTACTTATTTTAAGTTTAGCGCCAATAGTGGCCACAATCAATCAGTATCTGTTACATGCCATTACGGCTCGCTGACCGGGCTCATTAGCAAGGCTCTGCACAATATGAATTCCTATATACATAGCCTAATACATTTATACATGTCACATACGTCAATTTAAATACACATGAATTGATATTTGTTGTTCTATTTGCATTTGATATGATTTTGAATCTAATGACATAATTCTCCCAAGCACGCTGCACTCAGCTGCGTGCTTGTTAATTATTTGCTTGCAATGAACGCGGTCGGTTTGATTTGAATTATATTCGATGCTCATTTCAAATTAAGCCTGTGTGTGACTTGTTTAGTTAGGATTAAATCGCTTAAATCTTTATGCATTTTCGTTGTTGTGAGCCGAGTTTAATTGAATATCTGTTTGTACAATTTCGATCATTTTTTCAACGTGGATCATTTACACTTCTAGAAACAACGACAATAGTCTACAAGTACCTACAAATGTAGTCTTCGTCGTTGTATTAGCCCGGAGATTCTTTTTAATTAAAACTTGCGAGGTATTTCAATACTTTTTGTGTTTTGCTTGCAATTTTCTTTGCTATGAAGTCAACACTTTCATTTGCGCTTAGACTCTTCAACCAAATACACAAATACACTACGCTTTGTATTATAAGTTGTTCGGAGCTTTTCATTGGATTGTGTACTTCGGACGTTTATTTCAAAGTTTAAAGTTCTCGAGAAAGCGGTGCAAGATAAATAAACTCGAATTGGAATAAACTTCTTGGAGTAAATGAAGTGTAGCAAAAGTGCGATTAGTAAAAGAAATTGCGTCCTTGCTGATTGTGATTAAAGCGCAAAACCATAGCATAAACTAGATTTGCTTATTTAACTTCTCCTAATCATTAGATTGACGTATAAATTGTTTTTAATGAAACCAGGACTTTTCACTCCATGTTATCAAATATAAATGAATGCAAAATAATATTTGAAGTACAAAAAGCTTAAAGAATTAATTTATGAAAGTCACCGCGACGCGGAAGATTTGCAAAGACGTTCTTTTGCTTACACATAAGAGCGATTTGAGAAGGACGTCTGCAATCGCAAGTCATCTAGCAGAATTGTGTCGCTGAAGCCTGCACAAATATTGTTTTCAGCGGTTGATAAATTTCTAAACTCAAATACTCCGCATGTCAGTGTCCGTAAAGTGAAAAATAGAAAACGGTTTGCGACGTCAACGGCTGTCGGCGCAAAAATTAATAATTATTGCACATTATGCAATCCATTATTGATGATTGGCAGGCCATTAATTATACAAGAATTAACAAATATTCAACAATGCTTCAAATTTATTCACTTGTATACATCATTCTGATAATATCAACCATTATCCATTTTCTTCACGACAAAAATGTATTTTTTAGTATTGTGTAGGTAATTTTATATCGGACTTTATTCACATTTTGCGTGTTGTTAGATTTTTAAAAACTAAGAGGATAAATTTAAAAGTTTATGTTAACCTCACAAATAATAACATTTGTGTTCTAGAAGTAAATTTAACAAACTGTTATGGAATAATATTATGTTAAAACTTAACAATGCAAATCAAAATCTTGTTTAATTTATGAATTTGTACAAAAATGACTGTTAATTTTCTAACTTTGTTCTCAATTTTAGGACATTTATAATATTATCTTATTTTAATGGTTTTGCATTATCTAGGATATTGTATCTAGGGTTTTACATGGTTTATGGTTTTCTTACTAGAGTACAATTACCATAGCATGTTGTGCAAACGTCTTCAACTTGGTGCAATCTACATTTAATTTTATTTATTAACACTATATTTATCAAACCTAAAATTTCCTTCCCTAGACACATGTTTCACGACTGCTTAAAAATAATTGATAAATACAAATAAATTCATATAAGAAATTAATATTAGTAGAATGCTTTGTATTTATTTATTCGTTTTTTTAAACAACTCGCCGTTCGTTTCTGTTAATTTTCTAGTCCAATATAAAATTAGAACATGAATAACTGCATTCAATGTCCGAACCATGTCGCTGTTTAATACGGCACAAACCTACCTTGAATACGTCGATTATATTTGCGGTGGTGGTACAAACGCTGGAAAACGCCGGAAAGTGGCTTCCGATAAAGTAGAGTAGCCAGCAAACGAACCAACCCTCTTTCAATTGCCACGTGTATCTGCAATAAATATTACTTCAGGGCATACCGAACGAACACAATCGCCGGCGTCGTCACATTGGAATATTAACATAAATATTTTCCAACCTACAGCATGACTTGCACTGCGCACTTGAAATTGCAATCTAATTCACTGCGAACGTGAATGTGAAGTTCTAATGCGCCCGTCTTCGACCAACGGCAGAGAATGGGGTGGCGTAAAACCGTGATATACGTTTACTTTTCGACGCTTTTCGACACTTCACACTTTGATAACGACAAATGCAAAGTGATTTTAATTGAGATTACGCTTAAGTTTCAATAAAAACTGGAATTTTATTCGTTGCGTTCAAATTTAGTTGGAAGCCAGTGAGATAAGTGACAAACATGATATAATGTGTAATTTGCTAATTCCATTATTTTCCAGAATTTAATAACACTTCATATTCTACCAACTTTCGATTAAAATGTTTTTTATTAGCATAAAATATATTAGTCAGTCTGAAACTGTCGAATTAGAAAAACAAATATTTGCGCACGTATACTTAAGATTGCTTTCGAAATGTTATTTTTGGTATTTACGCAATGCTTAGAAGATTACTTACCGACGTAAATACCTGCAAACAAATGATAGGTAAACAAAATTTACCCTCGAATATGTTTACTGCTTACGACATTTGGTCGACATAATTTCGGTCAAAGGAGGATCAAAGCTGTTGTTTTATGGCAAACAAATAAGAAAGTCGAGGGACTGGATTGTCATTATAGTCTATAAAACTGTATTTATTGTGTTTTATTTATATAATAAGATGGAGTATAAGAAGAGACAAACATAAATTTAAATCTTTTAAGTTAGTTAGGTTAATAGCATTATGATACCCTTTTTTTTATTATTTTCTAATTGTACTTGATGCCTCTATTCTAGATTCAATTTATTAAATAATATCAGTACTATTAAATTGTTTGTAATTTTAACAAATCAACGTACTCATTAGAATTTAGAAACAATATTGTATATTGTTTTATGTTTTATTGAAAACTTAAGAAATCTCATATTTTATTAAAAATACTATATAATAATAATATATTTTGTACATATACAATCACGCAATACAATCATACATCTACAAGGCCATCGAACAACGATTCTTCAGTCATAGAAAAACAGTAATTAATGAAATAAAATGAAAACAACAATACTTATAATAATAATATGGTTTCCTTCAATCGGGTAGAAGTTTTCGAATGTGTGAAATTAGCGGTTCTTGAGGACTTTCTGGAGAACTCTTCTATAGATGTTAAAAGGTTGGGATGATTGGTGAGCAGTTTTATTGTTAGCTCATTATGTCTCATTTCAATTGGTTATAATTTGGTGATTGAATACAAGGTTGTGTTTGACATGTTGTGTAATGAATTATTAGGATGTCTTTATTTGGAAATGATTCTAATTGCTCCTCGTTCGCCCACTTCTAAGTTCCGTTTTGCCGTTTTAGATACAAGAGGCATGCACACGTATCCATAATCTAGAATAGGTCTGCAGACAGCTTTATAAATATCTAATAATATTTACTACGGAATTCTAATTTTTTGCAACCAGTATTGAACTAGGTCCTTAATCTAAACCATTCCAATCATTTTCTTGCAAAAATCGTTAATCCGGAATTAGAATAAATAAAGGTACAATTTTTATGAGTTTTCGTTCATAATCTTGGAATATAAATTATTTTAAAAAAATCATTTTTGTTTGTTAATAGTTTATAGGTTTTTTGATAACCGCATTAATTTGTGGTATGTCAACTAAATAACAACGTGAAATGCTGAAAGATTTGATAAATACATATTGCTCACTTTTTAGTCCAAGTAGTTAGAAGAACTTTCGTTTAAATCGGAGATTCTCGATCAACTTCCCATCGCTTTCCACGCTTGAAGTATTGGCATTTGAAGCCCTAATAACGTCTCGCAATTGACACCCGATCCCGCCATCTTCTCATGAGAAACAAACTTTGAGCTGCATTTTGATAGACAATCATTACGCACCACTATTGCTATGTCTTATGACGTCACTTACGTTAAGTTATAAATATAAAATAATCGGAAAATTGAGTGCTTTAGACAACAACCAAATTGAATAGCAAATGATTGGATAGAATTTGTTCCCAGTTTGTATCCTGCAATACGAAGGTTATCACGCGTCTCTACTCAATATCAGATTTGTTTTTGTTTTAATTTGTTTTTGCAGCATGTTTTTATTTTCGCATTTCACGCCTAGCCGATTTCGCATCGGATCTAATTTCAATCTAATTTCAATCCCAATCGTCTACTACTAGCGTATAATAGAGATTTTATGATCGAGGCTTGAGCACGGCTTTATGTAGATGGTGCATGGTTATACTGGATGCCTGACGAATTGTTTTTCATCTGGCATACGAACGAAGAGTGGGACGAGTTGGCCGAATTCGGAAAATTGAAATTTAAGCTTAAGCTCGAGATTTGTACAGCAGTTTTATTAATCTCAATGCTTTGCTATTATTACACATACTATTTGCTGCATAAAGCGAGGTTTAATAAATTGTGATATTGATAATAAAATATTATGACAACTGTAAAATAACAAATCAAAATTCAGTCAATTTTCGATATAAAATCAATGGGTCAATTTTAAAATTAATTTTGATTTATTCTAAATAAGTATTGGAAAAATATTTAGCTGAAATTATTAGAGTATCTTCAAGGCTATAAAATGAAGTACCTAGAATTTATCTATCCCTAATAGTTTTCCGCCATTAATTATAACGAACCTGTTGTTTATTTTTACTCATAAAATTTTTTAAAATTCCTTGTTAAAATTCATTTTTCATATATTATGTTCTAAAATTATATAGTTTATTCTGATATTAATGATTTGAAATAACTACTGACATATTATATATATATATATATATATATATATATATATATATATATATATATATATTATATGTTTTTTTTTAAATTAACAGATGCAATTATTTAACATATAACACACATTGCAATAGAATATTATCGTAATTTACCACAATATGAAACTTAAAACATTTCCGCAAACACTAAAAATAAATCTTTTGATTTTAAAATTCTAAAAGATTTCAAAACTATATATAAAATGTAAAATATTGAAATTTAAAACCTATTCTTATCAATATTATAAACCTTTAATATTTTAGATTTTAAACAAGTGGTTTACACCTTCTATTTTAGTACATCAGAATATATCCGTTATAGATTAATTAACGATTTCCTCTCCGCATTTTAAAATTTTTGCAATATTTTGGAATTCACTAAATGTACACGCATTCAAATCGATCGGCTACATTTGCATCCAGCGAACGCGTTACGAACGTTACTAAAACGTTCAACGCGTTCGCACTCGCATTCAACGCCGCCACCGCCGCCTCCACCGCCGCAGTAGCATATCCGCAACCCAAATAGACGATTTGATACATATGTATAACATGCTGTACGGCATCTCGCAGAAGACGTTGAACATGTAGATGTATACAAAACCAGATCGGATTTCCACTTTTTCTAACCTTCAGCGCGTAACTCCCGCTCACGTCGGTCTTTTTCCGAAATCGCTTCGCGCACATTTTCCGCCTATTCAAAAACGAATTTCTCTTGCAACGCCACCGCTGTCGCCGTACATTTGCTTTCTTTTCGTCATATGCTTTTCTTCTTATTTCTTGCTGGGCTTTCAATCTTCTAACCGATAGCAAGGTACGCGCCAGTCGCAATGTGCTTCACACGTGCGTACATGTGGTTTCCTTCACATTGTGTGACAAGTCGGCATCTTTGTGCATCTTTCGAGTGACGGAAATGCATGCTGCTTGGTAGAGACACAAGTTTCATCAAAGTGACAAAAACTATCTCCCTATCAAAAAATCGATAAAATAAATCTTATTGAAGCGTGGAAATTGGTGCGCAATTTCTACTATTGAAAATGATATATTTTCGCAATGAAATATTTTTTCTATACATGTTCGCATCTATTCTTTGGAAGCTTGTTGCAAATCAACAGATGCATGGTGTGAAAAGACATGAAACGAGCACAGAAATATGTGCAATACTCGTCTGGTGGATATGTTTTGTGACATGTTTGATGTGTGTGATATTTTAAGGCGTTGAAAAGGGTGCGCTTTGAAATATTTCCTACTTGCAACGCACACGGAGAGTGCGCAATATGATTTATCATATTTTTTTTTTAGTTCGTTTTATTTGTTTTTTTTTTTGAGACTTTGCAAGAACTCTCGGCGAATAAATAAAAAACATATTTTTTACAATCACGCAATTGAGTAAAAACATACTTTATTTCTTTGCCAATGTCTCAATTCTTTAATTTTTATAATTGCTCGACGGGTTTTATTGGCACTGACTACATCTAAACTAACTCAGATGCGTGTTTTTTGTCAATTTCGTGTGTTTACCATCTTCAATGTCTACTCACACGGCGCCAAAACCTAACGAGATGATGCGATTCGAACAAAGAATAGTAAATTAGGGAAAATGCTTTCTTGTTTTTGTGCGCCTTGCCGCCTCGTGGACTGGCAGAAGCAAGAGGCGGTTGTGGCGACCGCCGCGCTTCATTTGTTATCCTCGCAGTTACTCAAGGCACTCGCCTGGCATTTGTCATTATCCGTGCGCCTGTCTTCGGACTTTTTTATCTAAATGATGCACTTTTTTTGTTCTATTCCGAGTTGATTTCTTCTAATTGTATAGAAATTTATAATTTATTTATTGAATGTAACCACATAAGAAATAATTATTTAACTTCAATCGTATAAACTATCATAAATCCTATTCGAGTTATTAACTACTTTTCAGACACACGCTTTCATAATCAAACTATAAGCTAAAACTAGGTTCAGGTTTAACCACGAATAAATCAGATCTTTCTCACAAGATTTCTACAGTCGTATTTAACCCTAAAACACATATTTAACATAGATACTAAAGTTATTAAATAATTATTGCTCATTTTTGCAATACAACACAATAATTTTGAGTAAATATATATTTTATACATAGAACCTAATTTAGTTCAACCAGATTAACCGCATTTGTTACAAATGTTACAAACCTATAAATTTTGAAAATAACACATAAACGAGTAATATTTTGTCTTCCCTTAAAAAACGTTTTAATCCAGATTTTATAATGTTTATTACTTTAACTTTGTTTGTTTGTATAGAAAAAAAATATTTTAAAATGTTTCATATTTTATACTGTCAAATGTATAAACTTAGTCATGAAAAACATCGAGACGTTCTAGTTATTCTTAAATCATTTGCATAAGAATATTAAACAGCATATTAAATTAAAATACTTAATTTTGACACTTTTTGACTTCAAACATTTATAATTGTTTTGAGTGAGAAAATATTTCATTATCATTATGCATTTTTTGGAATGCAATATGTATTATTTAACATCTCCCATATAGAATGCAAGCAAACATTTACCAAAAACAGAAGAAAATTGCGCCGGTTTCGTTTGTTCTTCGCTCACAGACTTTCAATTCTTATTGTTTCGACTGATATTCAAATATGCATTTGCGGCAAGAAGAAAATGTCGCAAGCGCCAAAAGACCAAATGGAAAAAGTACATTCGAAAGAATAAAACAAGAAATTGTTTGAATACTTATATTATTTTAATAATTTTTTCCTAAGATGATTTGTTCAAAGATCTCAAGTCATACGCCTCTACTCAGATGTCAGTTTGAAGTATCTGGACTTCGCTGAAGGTTTAAATCCAGAGTTTAATGAAAATTGTAAAATTTTCGTCGAGTCATAGTAGAGATTCACAGACCTTTTTGTGAGGAGACTATCTTTGTAACAATCAGTTTTTCTAAAATCATTGCATGCAATTAAATCAGGCACTTTTGAACAAAAAAAAAAAACTAATTAGCACACCACCATGTTCAACATCGTAAATTCATAGATTCCGTGTAAACTCCAAATTATATGTTCAGATTCAATGCTCTCGTTGTAAATCATAATGCTGTATTGCATTAGAAATGTGCGCAACGAACTAAGTTGCGCTTCCGTACGGGAAAAGCCAAAATAGAGCTGAATAGAAAATAGATTATCCGCATGTGGCCGCCCGGTTGCCATCATATTTCATTATTATCGCCGCCAGTCGACGTTCCGAGCAAACAATTTGTTAACAGTTTGCACTTTACACTTTGGTATTATTAGGACGTCACAAGTGACGACGCGTTGTCATCGTGGGCGGCAAATTAAAGCGATGCTCTACGGCATACCATCTCATTCACGGCGAGGCATCAGAATCTAGTGGAATGAATAAATTTCTATAAAATAGCCGCAGTGTTAAGACAGTTAAATTTGTGACTGGTAATACATATTGCAGAGAGACCACAGTGAATTTCTTCTTTATTAATGACTTATTATATAATAACAATATGGTATTATCCAGGATTATATAAAAACCGGTGAAAGAAGAAATGTTAATTAGTTTTTGTTTTGTAGTAATTGAAACAATGCATTTCTGCTAATGTCTGGAAATAAATCAAATATTCCTTCATCTGCTGCCAGCAACTAGATATAACGCATCGAAGGGAAAAATTCTGACGGAGCAACAAAAAGCATGAACGAACGAATGATCGATGACTGGCACATAGAAACGAAATTTGGTGAATTTCTCGGATTTCTCTTAGCTTTTTCTGCGGACGTGTGCCGTTTCGTATTTGCAGCTTTACAAGTTTCTTCCTATTTACAATATTTTCTTGGACTTATTGTTTTCATGAAAAATATAACCGATTTATAAAAACAAGGCAAAACTGTTCTGTACAATCTTGACGTGGTAATAAGATAGTTTGTGTTGTAAACTACTTTTTTTAATTGTTTTAACAATATTTATAAAGTAAATGCACTTATGCAATACATATATAGTATTATTCTAATTGTGTATAGGAATATGGGTAATTCTTGTTTCGGAAGTGATAAATTACAGAAGAAAATTGAATACATAGGCAACCCATCATACACTTACATTCAATGCATGATTTCATTAATGATTACAATCAGGAATCTTTGTTTATTCATACTATAATATTGGAAGATTCTTACAATGTGTTAAATATCTCATGTTAATTAAATCCAAACTGCCCAAAATGTACTATAAGGCAAGAAAATTAATATTATTACAAAACCACATAACCACAGACAATGCGAAACCAAAAAACTGTTTAACAACAAGTTTCTACTTCATTATTTGCATAATTTTTATTGATATTAATTTTTATAAAATGTATAGAACATTTAAACAGCCATAGTAATAAACAAAAAAAGAATATAATATTTGTATCAAAATCTCAATAGTAACTCATTGTTAGAATTATTCACACTGGTATTTTAAAAACTTTTATTTAATTTGCTATGGACGAGCATGTATGCATGTTTGGACAGGTGTAATCTTGCAACTCAATGTTGAAGCAGATATCTTTAAACGATTGAGCTGACATTTCGTATATACGTTTGCTTTGGATGACAATGATTAGTTATTTTATGTTCTTGTAAATCCGATAATTTCGAGTAATTGAAATATATTAATATCAGAGTGAATTTAAATAAAAACTTATTTTGAAAGTAATGTTTTATTTATCATTTTTCAAACGATAGATTTATTTAGATGTATGCTTTGCCTCCTGCTTGCCGCATAATCCACTTTCAGAAAAAGATATTCTCTTTACTGAAATCTTTGGAGTGCATGTCTCACAATTTTACTCATCATTTGTACCAATATCAGGACGAAGCCCAGGTAAGACCTTCTCTCTAGTTGCCGTGACTAGCTTTAGCATTTTCATTTGTTCTGAAATTTCAGCCAATAAATTCCATTCTTGCATTTTCTTCCATAAGAGCATTAATGTTTTCAAGCTGCTTTTCCATAGAATTGAAAACTTGAGCTGCAACTGCATCAGTGATTTGGTTGTTATAATTATCTTTACTATTAAGTTTATCATTCGCCACATCACTTAATTCATGACGTCCATTGTCTGCTAAGAATGGCGATGTTGCATTTTTAATATACTCGACACAAATGGTTGTGTTCAGGAGACCGCACTTGTTAAGTTTGTCTAGTGCACTTTTTGCCTTTTGTCTCGTCCGAAGTTCTACTACAACCTCGATGCCCTTTCCAGCCACTACTGCTTTTACCTTCGTTGCACCAAACATCTGGATTAATTCTTCTCTTTCAAGAACATTCAAACAAGATGGAAGATGTTTTACATGGTTTTACATGTTACAATGTTTTACATTTACCGATTTTCTCCATATTCACACAGAATATGATTTTAATTATGTTATAGAGTGATCGGTGTGATTCTGACTTACTTATATAAACAAGTTACTATAATTTTGTTTTCTTCATATGTTTTTCACTCATCGCCTTCTGTGAAAGGTTGAAGCGGTAGAAAACGGTACTAGAAGAATTCAAGAGGCTTCTAAGTGTAGGCTATACTTTGGTACAATTGTGGAAAATGCACTTGCTCTTGGCTGGAAGAATTTAACAGCAGCAAATCAAATTTCAATTATTTTGTGCATACTTTTTTAAGCAGTTTTTGTATTATGATGTGAACTCCAAAGAGCTTATGGAATAAATTGAAATAATATTGTTTTCTTTAATTTAAATAGTTTTTCACGATAAAAAGGCAAGTTGCCTTTATGCGTAAAATGTTAACAACGATCAATTTTCATAATAGTGTGAAGAAAAGATTTTTTTGCTTTTTTAAGCTAATTTTATGTAAATATTTATATAATTGAACTGCCTATATACAAAGAAAAAAAAACAAAAAGTTTAATTTTTGAAACTTTCCACACAATTACATCTTCTCTGCCAAACTTTCTCTCAGCCCTTGGCGCAGACCGGATTAGCGGAACATCCGAACAGCACAACGCTGGTTACATTAATGATAAGTGAAACATCTGTGAGGATGTCACAATGAAAATCGTTGCGCTCCTACTCCCCGGCATCTTTTCAATCAAGTCAACCATTATCCGGTAACACTTTCCAACCAAGTTCAGATAGTGCCGAGCTTTGGCTTTAATTATTGTTACGCGCCATAATCGTAATGAGAGTCGTCAGAGTGTTAATAATTAATTGCCACTCGACCTGCTCTCGAGGTCTTCGCAAGGCTGTGATAACGTGTTCACAAAGCGGTGAGATATTATCACAATGTGCATCGTTTCATAGAAAATAAACAAGCAATCAAGCGTTTTGCGCTCATTAGCATGAAGACATTCGGAGAATGTACAATTGAACGCCTAATAAATATTAGACTTATACAAGATGCGATTTTTTTGTCACCCAGTAATTTTTTATAGAAATTACTAAAATCTAAATTTGATGTCAATAACCGCATGAATAATTATGAATTAATGAAGAGCGTGGTTCATTTCAGGATGGTATATTTTTAAATTATATTTTTGATTGTTGCAAATATCTTATTGTTAATTATATCTTTCGACTTTACAAAAAATCGAAGTAATGATTATTTATATGAATCTGGTAGTTGCGAAAGATGAAAATTAATGCAATAATAGCTGAATTACAAATACAAAAGCAGGACCAATTAACGGCGTCGTGACTTGGACTGCTGTAACCAAGTCGCCGTCGGATTACAAAACATGGACTCGAATAAATAATCTAGTGGGCGCCGAGTTGTGGCACATCAGAATAGGCCTGAAAGAAGTTACCTGCCATCGAGACGTCCCAGTGCAATCATCGGTACAGTTATCACCGTAGTAAAAGTCAGAATATAAAAACAATCATGAAGTTGCATAACTTGTTTTTGTGTTCTTTTTTTAAGATGACCACACTTGATGATCTTTTATCTTTCTTGAATAAAGAAGATAACGACCGTAAATTTTAAGTGCATTTGTGGTCAGTCGTTCAAAAAACGAGTAAAATGTAACTTGTTAAGATGTATCAGCAGAAATTTTATTATTGTTCTCATATTATTAATTACCATTCTACATTTAAGAAAAACTAATTTCTTTTATAAAAAAATATTTTAATAATATTTTTATTAAGGTACATTTATACCTTCTAGTAATAAGAAACATAACACCTAAATCAATTTTTTATTAAAGTTTTATAGCTGTTGCTTACCATGCACATTGTGCTCACATCACTACCACCCGAGCATACAATACCCCATAATCTAATCAACAACTTTATTTCACCTCTACTTATCCACTCAATCAAATACTCAAAATTTAAAGACGCTAAATGATATATATTTTTTTAGTCTGTTCTTTGACTTTGGTATGATTTAAAAGCAAGACTTTATCTGCAGGAAAATTCATTTTGGGTCAAAGGAGAACAAAAGACATAGCAAAGTACATTATAGAGAGTAATTTTTCTAGTATATAAATTAGAATTGATTTAGGACATCTTTCTGTAATCTTTCTGTAAACATTAGTTTTATTTTATATTTACGTCCCACGAACTAGATGTCATAATTCAATATTATTATCGGTATAATATAGTATATCTTTCTATATAATAAACTTTGTCTTATTTCAATTAGAACAATAGTTCAAATGTTATTCAGAGTTAAAGATATTATCTTATACGCAAAACTACACCGAATAGTATTGCTTTATTTATTGGAGTTGCACGGTGCGATTAATTACAAACGCATTCTATTCATAAAGTACAGCAATGTTACTTCAATTACATCAATATCAATTCCTTTTTATTTTAAACTTGCAAATGTCAAACATGCACCGGAAAAAATCCTTTCAGAAAAAACAAATATTCTGGGCATGTCTAAGTCCTGTTGTAAAGTACCTAGAATATCTTGTAAACTATCATTCACTTTATACTTTAAACAACTAAACGACCAAGTTAAACCTCATTTCAGAACAAATCTGAAGACTTTCCATGTTACTAGATCGGTCCCATTAAGTCCCCGTCTCCTGATTCAAGCCGCGTTGACGATCTCTTGTCTTCTCCGCAACAGAATAAGATTTCCCAACGGAAACACCAGAATACGCCGGTAGACGGATAATTGGACGTAAATGGGCACAATTAATTTCTACACCTTGTCTAATTAGCAATTAACACAGAAACTTGAAGTATTGTGGCTTTTCGCGAATGTCATTTGCAAAACAATTTATTTAACAAGATTTGTAACTAGTTTTATCAAGGCTTCTCAAAATTAGCATCATAAATTGTTCACAATTGCTTCAACTTCATTCCGAATAGAATTGTGTTCTATATAACATAATACTGGGACTGTTGGAGAGAGTTAAGTATAAATAATAGATTCAACGAAAGAGCTGCAACTATAAATAAACGCCACTAAAAATTAATTCATGCAGAGCACGTATTTTATTGCGCCAAATTTTGTTCAAGAAATAGGATATTCTACAAACAGTAGCTGAAAAGTTTTCTCTGGCGATTTTAGACGTTTCTTGTGCATCTTGTTTATTCTTTTAATGTTAGCTTGTTAGAGCTTTATTTGCTAATTTAGTGGTCTATTGTGACGATTCATTGCTCTGTCCCCGCGTTCATGTGTTTTATTCAATTGAACAATGTGTTGTTGTGTAGTCGCAATGCAAATGCTAAAAATAAACTAAATTACATTATTTCTCACATATCCACCACAAACGTATTCAAATATATGATACATGAATATCTATGTGTTATTTTTCTCTATAAGAATGTAAAACTAAAAATTGCATTTAGGTTTCAATGCATTTTTTGTCATAACCATTTGAGTAATTCTCACATATCGCCTTGTTGATAAACAAATTCGGCAGCGATCTTATGTCGAAATTTCAAGCCAAGTCCCCTTAAGCTCCATTGAGCTTGATCACGACTGTGTTTACATAGAAGATGAAAGAGTATGCCAATACTTTCCAGTTAACGGGACGCACCGTTTTGAGTAAGATCGTTAAATGGCAAATATCAGTGATTTTTGTTTATTTCTTTAATTATTTCCGTCCAATTTACACCATATAATTGTAGGTAGTTAGTCATTTGCTTCAAACATTCAGCTGTTATTAATAACTCCTATTGTTTCAGAACGTTTGAACGTTTTGTACGAAAAGAATTGGACCAAGTTGGTAACCGAGCAACTCAAGCGTTTTGAACGTGCAGTCGTCGAGTCTGGAAGAGCGAATTCATTGACCACAGCTGGCACGCAATGGACATTTGGTGGAGCACTTCTTTATTCCCTCACATTACTAACAACCATAGGTCAGTTCCTTGAAACAGTGAATAATGAAAATAATAGCAACCATATTAATCATGTTTTGTTTTAAATTCAGGTTATGGTAGGTTAACACCTCGGACAGCCCTAGGAAAAATTGCAGCGATATTCTATGCCCTCATTGGGGTACCACTTATGTTAGTCCTTCTATCAGCACTAGGATCATTTCTCGCGGGAGGGTGCCGGCGAGTGTACTCAAAACTAAGCTGTAAACAGAAAGTGCCAAAGTCCTCAAATTCCCATTCGGTAGTAGGATACCACAAAGCAAGCACGGGAACATTGTCATCGTATAATCATACATGCAAAAATCACCACGATGGTAGGCTATTTTTATACATTGGCTTATGATGAAAGTTTAGTAGGTTGTTGATTACATTCCATTTTTTAGATTGTGCTGCTATTCAAATTACCACCGCCCCAAACAACTGTCATAATAATAAACACATGATGGAGTATCAAGATCACCTAGAGATTCCAAAGAAAACTATTCTGGCCACAGTGCGCACTTCGCATGCTAGGGGACGGTGTAGACAAATGCAGGTGCGACAGATGTTGGCAGATCCTCAGCTTTGCCCTACTCATTCAAGTCAATCTACGCCAACTCGCAACGCTATTGGGTTCCTCACAGGAACAGGAGTAGATATAGAAGAGGATGAAGAAGATAATGAACAGGAGCATGGGTAATGTTTTTATGATGATATATGTAGGAGATGCACTAAAATTATACTCCTTAACGAAATTTCCTAATGTATTTTACAGCCCAGTCATGCACCTGCTTCTTTCCACATTACCCCAAAATTACTATAGGTGTAATCACCTATTGCATTAGTATTTCACAACTGTGACTTAATCTACTTCTTCCAGAAGGTGCACCCATGATACTCCATCAAGAGTACCACTAATATGTCGGCAGCAGGAAGCAGCAGATTTACTGGGCTCGCCAGCACCTCGTTCCTTATCCTCTGCGACACTCCGACGAGCCCAAACAGTGCCTGCCACTCTTGTCTTACTCATATTTGTGGGCTACGTGTGTTTAGGCGCGTTTATCTTTGCCACCACCAGTGGGTGGACATTCCTCGATGCAGCCTATTTTTGCTTCATTGCGCTCACCACCATTGGATTGGGCGATCGCCTACCTCAAAACCCCGAAATGAACGCACAGCTGCAGTTGTACGCATGTTGTGCGTACCTCTTCCTAGGGCTGGTCGTCGTCGCCATGTGTTTCAGCCTGGTGCACGACGAGCTCGCAGCACGATGTCGGCAAGTTGCGATCAATGTTCGCCTCGTGAAGAAGTAAACACATCAACTGTGAATAATTAAGTTTATGATTAATCAGCATTACGTCGCTTGAACAATTTGATATTGTTCGATATTCTAAAATTTGAAACTACATTTATTTACTTTAGCTGACTTCGCAAAAACTCAAAAATCACACTTATTACTCATAGCATATTTCTTAATGTTCATTTACTGTGTTTTGAGTGCATATCTAGTGAGTGTAAATGTGGTATCATTTCAATACATATATTCTGTATATGTTTTGAAAGAACTCGAGAAATTATTTACAAAAATTCATGATAAGTGCCACATTAATGAACTCTCTTAAAACTAATATGATGAATAAAATTGATTTTTATTTGAAAAATATGCTTGTAAATATAATAAATAAATTTTTAAATAAAATCAATTGTCGTATTTTTATATTATTTCTGAACGCTCAAAAATTAATTAGCGCAAAACCAGCTAATAAAAAATAGATAAAAATAGATTCATATTTTGAATGTAAAGTTTTTTGAACATTGCAAACATTACAAAATTGTTTCGTATTAATTTCTGTATCATTGTATTTTTATAAGATAATATAATTTTTAAAATTTTTAAAGAAATGTAGTCAACTTTTGACGATTGCGGTAGTGGGCAAGAGAGAGCGTGAGTAACAACGGAGTTAGGAGTCGACCGTTGCGTTGCGCGACCACGGAATTGAGCGCGGTGGAGTCCGAGTTGAGCGTAGAAGCGAGGTGGTAGTTGGAGAGTAAGGAAGGTTGTAAAAGTTAGAGTTAGGGAATAGTTATTATAAGATAAATGAAGAGAAATTTTAAGGGAGTGAGAATAAAGTTGACGTGGAACATATAAAAGAAAAGTTGACAACAGAAACAAAGAAGTTTCCTTTTCTTGTCATTGATATTGAACTAACAACCGGAAGATGACGCTATTGCATTCTGTCCAATCTAAGCTCATTCATGCGCCGTCAAACATTGTAAACCATAACGTTCAAGTCAAAGTTGTGAGTTGTGAAGGTATTGTTTTATTGACCATAAAATTAATTATATTTTCGAATGAGAGCATCTATACATTAAGCTAAAGTCATGAAGATAATGCCAGTTGATATTAAGGAGTTAACCGAAGGTTGGCTCGAGCTTGAGAGTGATCCCGGTCTCTTCACACTGCTCCTGGAAGACTTTGGCGTAAAAGGCGTGCAGGTTGAGGAAATTTACGATCTAAACAAGCCCTTTGAAGGACAGGTATATGGCTTTATCTTTCTATTTCGATGGATTGAAGAGCGACGTTCGCGACGTAAGATCGTTGAGCAGACAGAAACATTTGTCAAGGATGAAGAGGCAGTCAACAACATCTTCTTTGCCCAGCAAATGGTGCCCAATAGTTGTGCTACACATGCTCTAATATCCATTCTGCTCAACTGCTCAAATATACAATTGGGAGATACATTGAGTCGACTTAAACAGCATACACATGGTATGAGTCCTGATAATAAGGGCTGGGCTATTAGCAACACCCCTGAATTGGCATGTGCACATAATTCACATGCTATGCCACAAGCAAAGCGCAAGCTAGACAAAGGATGTGGAGTTTCCACTGGCAGGTTCACTGGTGAAGCATTTCATTTTGTGAGCTTTGTTCCAATTGATGGCCATCTATTTGAGTTGGATGGTTTGAAACCATTTCCAATTGATCACGGCCCATGGGCACAAGACTCTGATTGGACTAGCAAATTTCGTGCCGTTATTAGTGACCGTCTGGGACTCACATCTGGTGAACAGTACCATGATATTCGGTTTAATCTAATGGCGGTTGTACCGGATAAACGATTAGCCATCACTCATAAATTAAAAATGCTTAAAACAAACCGTCAGATTGTACTCGATGCACTTCAGCAGCTCATGAAAATCAAGCACACACATATGGAGCAAAAGAACGCCGAACGCGATGCTTCAGCCGTTGCTGCAGGCATGAGCACAAACCTCACACCTTCGGTAACTTGCACTCTCGTTGACGCAGAGGAATGCACTCCACCTGCACCAGCACGTGTTGAACGCGCTGATGTGGAACTGTCCATTTGCTCATCACCTCTGTCTATTTCCACATCTCTGGAGATGAAGAAAGTCACACTCTGTCCTCTTGACTACTCAACTCCCCTCACGATTCAAACGTCACCTGCGCCAAGCACGAGCAGCACAGACACCTACAGCGAAGTGGGATCTGCATTCAATTCTCCTACTGCTGCCTACAATTGGGCAGCAGCACAGAATAGTCCCAGCTCCAAGGATCTCAAAAGATTTGTGGTCATTCGCGTTGAGGGTGAAGGAGAAAACGCAACATCGACCCCAGGCTCAACAACGAAGAAGCCAAATACAGGTCACGCTCGTGTACGAACAAGCGATGGTGATACAGTGGTAGCTGAAAAGAATCCTGAATTGTTGGAACCACATACCTTTGCACCACAAGACCTTCTGGCGTTGCTGCGTAACCTGGAGAGTGAGATTTGCGTCTGCGAATTGAATCTCAAGGACGAGAATGATAAACAGAACAAATATAAGATTGATGATTGTCGAAGGACTCACAATTATGATGAGTTCATTTGTACATTCTTCTCCATGCTGGCACAACAGGGCAAGTTAGCGGATTTAGTCGAGCAACATTTACTTGTTTCTAAGCGGCCGGGGGGTACAGTACCAACTCCCAAAACAGCGAAGACCGGCAAAAAGGAGACCGCGAGCAAGAAAAAGCGAGGACGTACAAAAGTCAAGCGGCGAAAGTAATTTCAGACGGAGATAACTAAATTTATTGTACACAATGTAACAAAAATGAGATAGGTTCGTTTATTTTTTATCATTTTATGTACTTCCCTTTGATTCCCATCAACTCTGTACGAAAAATTTGTGTGCAATAAATTTTCGTTAATGCATGTTAATGATAAGAATAGTCATGAACTGGAAATTTCGTTAGTATCAGAGTTAAGAATGCATGCTTCAGCCGCTTAAGGAATGCATTTTATGTATGATAATTCCGTGCTATTGTGGAATTCGAAGCATCCCCCCCCTTCCCACTGATTTCCTGCTGCGTTGGACGTACTGATCATGCCTGCGTATGCGTACGACGGCGCAGACTTGAACTGTGGACTTTGCCTGACGCATGCAGATTGCTGTCTTATCTATAGCCGGCATAAATTCGTGAAACTGGCAACGAACTTCAGTCTAATCAAATAGGCGTACGGAAATGGCTAGTCCTCTGCACATCGTCAAGCGGTCCCTCTCAACATCGGGCGTGAGGCAAGCAGCAATCAAAAATGTGACCGTTATTGGTGGAGGCCTCATGGGATCGAGCATTGCTCAAGCAAGTAACATCCTTTAATTCGCTGATACTAACAATGATAGTTAACCAGTGGCGAATTTATCGATCAGGGAGCCCTAGGCGCAATTTGTCTTATATTGTAAATAGTCATATATTGTAAATGTAGAAAGTAGTAACGTGTCATGTCAGTTTCTCTTGAAGATACTAGGCTATCGCCTAACTGGAAATCCGCCGCTGCATCGAACTCTAATGGATAATACATGTTTGTTAAATTAAGTACCTGTGATATTATCTAGGTGTCTGCCGCAACGGGTCACAACGTAACTCTCGTTGAAGTGAACGACGATGTCCTCAAAAAGGCACAGACAAACATCCAGAACAGCCTCGGTCGAGTTGCTAAGAAAATGTTCAAGGAGAAACCATCCGACGGAGATAAATTTATCTCTGACACATTGAAACGTCTTCGAGGTGTTACAAGCGCCGAGGAAGGTGTACAAGACTCGGATCTTGTTATCGAGGCAATCGTTGAGAAAATGGACACCAAGCATAAGTTGTTTAAGGCTATTGATGCTGCTGCGCCGGCAAAGACCATCTTTGCCTCCAACACTAGTTCACTTCCAATCGCGGAGATCGCATCGGTAACCAACCGCAAGGAACGCTTTGGAGGTCTGCACTTTTTCAACCCTGTCCCTGTGATGCGCTTACTGGAAGTCATCCGTATTCCGGAAACCAGTGAGGAGACATATCAAGCCATGATGGCTTGGGGTAAAGCCGTGGGCAAAACCTGTGTCACCTGCAAAGATACCCCCGGCTTTATTGTCAATCGCCTTCTGGTGCCATACATGGCCGAAGCTGTGCGCATGATGGAACGTGGCGATGCCAGTGCAAGAGATATCGACACTGCTATGAAACTGGGAGCTGGTTATCCAATGGGACCAATTGAGCTTGCAGATTATGTAGGATTGGATACAACTGCCTTTATCATCGAAGGATGGCATAAGAAATATCCGGACAATCCATTATTTGAACCAACAAAAAAATTGCAAGAATTGGTCAAGGAAGGCAAGCTAGGTATGAAGACTGGGGAAGGCTTCTACAAGTACTCCAAGTAAAGATATCCACGCCGTTTTAACGTTCTTTTATCTTCACATTTTTAACACATTTAGATATTAAAAAAAAATTAATTACCTAAACCAGCTTCCTTTTTCTTTCATTAGTAGAGAGGAGTTTATCCAACATTCTTGCTCTGTCTTCTAACACTCTTTTCTGATCTCCGTCCATCTTAGAAGCGCCATCCTTATACAAGTTGCGCAACAGAAAATGATGAATAAACAGGCGCAAACTCTCGCGAAACATTTTCAATTTATCTGATTGGCAAACCTTTAAAAACACTTCCTGACATTGTTCCATGTCGGGTGCAAGCACCACTCCCAGTAAGATCTGTCGCATAAATCTCAACGTGACTTTGTCCAATTCCCCGAAATTCACAATCTGCAATTGACACATGCAAATATTAAAATCGATTTTCCCGTTTCCACTGAATGTAACTTTTGCTGCACCTTAAGAGTGGATATTGGCAATCCTTTTTCAAGGAACAAGTGCGTTAGAAGTTTAGCCAGGTGTGATATTTGCGCCGGTGAACAATCGACAAGCGTCTGCAGCTTGTCCCATATGGAGCATTTGATTATCATCTGTAAATATTGGTTAATAAACAAATCACAATACGTAACAGTAACATGCCGAGTTTGCAAAAGATCTTTACCTGGAAGTTCCTATCGTGGTCGCAGAATTTCTGCGCTAGTAAAGAATAGTAAGGATTGTAGACTTTCTCGGAAAGGCAGCAGTGCAGCAAAACATTTATGATTTCCCGTTCTTGTTGGTTCTTCAGTCCCAAGTGTAATAATTTCTCAAAGGCATCCATGTAATCCTGAGATTACAAACAAATTCAAATTAGGTCAATTGCACAAATCAAACAATTGATTGCCTTTCATATGACCATATACAAACAAGATCAGGATTAATATAAAGTATAAAACGTGCTATCCTTAGTCTCGAAAAGCATTCTAAACTTGTACCGAGTATCTTACACACGGTGCATAATAAACAAGTAGTAACAAAATGCTTCTCTCGGCTCTTTTCTTCGCGTTGGCGACTTTAGTTGTAGGAAACGCTGACACTATCAACAACCCGAAATTAGAAGGTCCATCGAACGAAACCCCACATTGGTGTCCATGCACTCGTGAGTACAATCCACTCTGCGGCAGTGATCAGGTCACTTACTCCAACAAATGCAATTTCCAATGCGCCAACAACCGCAAAGAAGCGCTCTCCATCGAGCACACCGGTGAATGCGACACCTGTAAATGCAATGATTCTAACACCGCTGACAGTCCATTGTGTGGTAGTAATGGCCTCACATATTACAACCGATGTCTTTTCGACTGTGCCCAAGCCATCCAACCATCACTAACCATCGCGTACAACAATGAATGTGGTTGCGGTTGTCATGAAGAGTACCATCCCATATGCACGGTTAATAACCAGGAATTCTATAACTACTGCGAGTACGAATGTGCAGGTGAAGGAAAAGAAATTGCCGTATATGGGCCTTGCGAGTTATAATTCAATGTATAGAATATACACTCACCTCAGCTGACATTAAAACGCAAAATATATTCATCCTAGTATCCGTATTCATGTGTTGTTTCTTCGCAAGAGCTACTAGCTTCTGCGAATATGTGTTCTTTGGTGTTGATGGCATATCAATATGCATATCATCACGTTTGCCAGTCCATGCAGATCCCACAACCCACCATTTTCCTTGTTCATCAGCTAAACCCAAAAATAACGTAATAAAAAGCACTATGCTATAAATATCAATCAATCAAACATTACCTTTCAATAAATCATCCATCGTAATATGTAAGGAAGTCACATAGTTGCCTTTTCGTATGAAAGACTTGGATATCTTCTTTAAGTGCTCACTGTACGTTGTATCATAGTTGGGAATTTTATTAACGTTGTTATTCTTGATGGCCAACAACACATCAAGCATGAATTTGACTCGCGGACTAAAATATAACGCAAATAAATAGGAATGAAACAGATCGGTTTAATAAAATGTAACATACTTGTTATTTGAAATATCTGAAGCCGCTTTCGCCTGTAAACTTTGAATCATCGTTTTCAACAAGATTGGGTCATCTCGACGTAACGTAAAACCAACGTTCCTTAAAACATTCAATATACATTCGACGTGTTTCTCCTCAAACTTATCAGACAGACGAGTAACTACTTCATAGATTAATTGACTGTAAAACAACTAAAACAAATTTAAAACGTGATAGCATCATCATTTTTGATATGAATCAATTTTACCTTGAAATTATACATCTGTGCTATAAAGTTGACTGCATTATCCATTCGTTTATCCTCAACGCTATTCTCTTGTAACAAAATATTGTAAAATTTCTGCACAACAGTTTGCAGAAAGTAGGCACCCACTTCTGATCCAACATTCGCGTGCAGTATTGTCACCAACAAAACATTTTCAAGTAAGAGACGTTCAGGACACGGGGTGGAAACAAGAATATTATCAAACACTACCTTCCCCAATGTTTCATTCATATCATGTCTACTGTTGGAATTATATAGCGCTTCAATCTGACTGGAAATACTATGCATATTCCCTTCGGCTAGTCGATTGATAAGACCTTTCAGTTGCCTTTGCAAACGAATCGATGCTTGGTTTGCACCTGCTGCTTGTGCTCTCACTGCAGGAGGCACATATTTATTCACAGTTCCTTTATTGTTATCTTTGTGTTGGATTACGTTTCCATCTTGATCTCGAAGACGACCGTAGATGTCTTCCCAAGTATTTTCCTTGAATTTATTTTCACATGCTCCTGATTCAGCATCACTTTTATCCTCATCCTCCTGCTCATCAGAATCATTAATGCTATCTTCAACTGAATGAGTCATATTCTCAGTATTGAGAGTTTCTTTCTCATCTTCATTAGATTCATCACTATCATATTCTTCATTTTCATCCATTTCTTCTTCATCCATATCAAACATTCCTTTTTTCACATCATCATCATCTTCTTCCTCTATTTCTTTATTAAGATCACTATCAGAGCCAGATTCAGTTGCTTTATTCTTTGTATTGTGTTTCTTTGATTTTTGATGTCCGCTGTCCATCATTAGATGAAAATCTTCATCAAAATCATCATTTTCATCATCAACATCCATTTCATTTCCAATAACATTCTGTCTATTGGTAGAATCACAAACTTCTAATAAATCTGTAAAAACCAAAAAATAAAAATTGTTAAACATACCAGAAAGAAACAACAATTTTACTTACAATCCAGGCCATCTGTGGTAAATGTTTTTGGAATAGCTTTAGTTTTCCTCTTATTTAATTTTAACTGTCTTTCAAGTTGCTTGATATTTTTATCCTCCTCCAAGTTAGCTTCAATCATTTGTCTATTTCTTCTCTTCTGCATTTCAACCTTCAATTCTTTTGTGACTTTCTTTTCTTTTTCAACACATTTAGCCAGTGGTACTTGATTGTGTGAATTGGATATTATAGGTGCAACATCTTGATAGATTGATTTAATTTGATTCCCTGTTTTTTCAGGCTTCAATAATTTAATATCTTGTGATTGAAGTGGTTTTGACCCAGTGCTGCTTCTAGTTTTATTTCTATTTGTATAGTACTCATTTCTTTTGGCTTTCTTATCAAGTCTTTTGGCCTTTCGCAGCGCCTTTCTAGACTTCTTAACACTTGGTTTAGCTCCTGTCGAACCTCTCTTGGTTGCTTTCATTTTAATTTAGTTCAGCAAACTCTGTTTATCGTTTAATCAAGTAACAAAAAGTAAGCACTGCTGTTCATGATCATGTGCATTATAAAACGAGGTTATAAAAAATAACATTTGTAGTAGGCAACCTTGATTACTTAAATCTCTTATTGCACCAGCAGAGGGCAGATTTCTCGTGTTCAGCTGACGGTACTGAGTGGTGGTGGTGGTTGTTTCATCGCGTTTCATGATGAAACAAAGATAAACCATATGAATAGTTTACAAAATTCTTCATGAAAGGTGCATTCATCGCGAACATAACGATTAACAATGTTGCGACCAAAAGCACTCTCCCAAGTCCTAAGACAAGCCAACACCGGCGGAGTTGAAAATACCCTGTAAAGTCACTCAACTTTATGTTTAATATACTACAATGTTTATTTACTCTATTCTAGACTACTCAATCCAGAAGGTTCTCTACTTGCTTATAGTGGCTATGGTGATAATGATGCCCGTGTCACTGCAGCAATCGCAAGTAATATTTGGTGCGCATATGAAAAAAACGGCATGAACGTTTTCCGTGAAGACAGGCCTCAAGTCATCCTGATGGAGTGTGCAGAGGGTCGTATTGCCATCACTCAAGTGGCACACCTCCTCCTGTGTCTATATGCTAGAAAAACAGTAGGATTTGGAATGTTAAAGGAGAAGGCTAATGCCTTAGCATTATATCTTGAAATACCTCTGAAAAAAATCGTTTCCTCATAATTTGTCTCATTGGTTACGTTAAAAATTTGTCTTAAGGTATAATTGTATATTACAAATAAATGAGTAAAACATAATATAAATAAAAAAAAGAGAGAATTTATCCTACACATGCTGCTTGATATATAGTATTGTTTTCTAATTGTATTCTTTATCTTCTTCATCAGGACCCTGTGTACCTTCACTACTAATCTCCTTACTTTCAGTATGCACTCCATTTTCATGTGGTTTTCCTCCATCCTCTTTTGTATAATGTTTTATTTCTGTTTCTTCACCATTTGAATCTTCTTCCTCTGACTCACTCATTGCTTTGACCTGTTTGGGATGCTTTCTGGCGTGTTTCTTCTTCAGACGCTTGGCGCGTTTCTTGGCAGTAGTTTCCTCTGCTTTTCTCTTATTCTCCGCAATTTTATCATGATATGCAATTTCTAAAGTCTCCCATTCAGCGTATTTATGCATGTAGTGCTGTCGAGCATATTCCTTTCTTCGAAGATGACGATATACATGAAATTCTCCTGAGCCAGCTCCAGCACTGGAACCCATGACGTTGCGTACAAAATCTGGCACCACTGGTGGCCCTCGTGCTTTCGGTGCTTCAGGGATGATAACAAGCTTTCCCTGAAAAATGAAGAATTTCTAAATAGGAATTATTATTGGGGCATTTTGTTAGAACATACAGGATTTTTCATTAACCTTTCAAGCTTGATGCGTTGTACATCCGATTGTGACCGTGATACGTGCGGCCTGGAAGGAACCTCCCTTTGAATTTCATCTTTTATTTGTGACATTGCACTTTTTTGTAAATAAACAAATTCTCTATAAGTTATTTTATTACTAGCATGGATTTGATTATATATTTTGAGACATTTTCGGAATAAATTGGAGTAAAAACGAGTAAAATAGTTGTATACTACTGTAGGTTATGTTTGCCTATATTCTTGGGGTTCAAAGGTGGGGAGGACCCCGGGCGCAAATCCCCGGAGTTTCCAGCATTTTCACTCGCTTCTGATGTCTCCTTCTGACATTCCAGGGTTTGGGCATTGTTATTGGCGCCTAGGACTTCAGGTTAGGAGCATGTGCAAATTCATTTCTTTTAGTCTTTGCCTTTTTCTTAATTTATTCATTACCTGTGATGCATGAAATGAGATGTATTATAATCCAGTAATTAGAAGATTGCAATGTCTGACTACGTATGTAATAAAAGGAATATGATCTCATGCATGATATTCACTTTCAAATAGAGAGTATTGTTGAGTGTGGTCACAAAGTGTTAAGATTCATTATTACTTACATAAGTAAGTGTTATAGTGCAATTTTATCAACATAATAGAGAAATATAAATGAGTAATTGTAATTGGTTGTATTTTCAGAATATTCGCATATTAACAATTTCTAATTTAATTTGGACAAAATCTTTGAAACATGCATTTGAGATTTGTTTTAGTGACGTCTCTTGTATCGGAGGTTTTTAATTGTCTTTTGTAGTTGGCAGATTTTTTGCCTGAGACTTTGGATGGTCACTCCCTTCTTTGGATTTTCAGCTGCTACGCCCGTCTTGCGTGGTCGTCCCCTCCGCTTAGGAGATTGTGAACAAATTTCTGGAACTGGAGTTTCACAGTGATCACTGGGCTTTTTTAGCTCGTGCAGGGACTTTTCATGACACATGGCGTCGTCGGAACTGTGGGGACGTTTCGTCTGCTCCAATTGGGCATTACTTTGCTTTTCTTTATCCTTTCGACTTTGATCCGGACTTAACGGATGTTTAGCAGGAATGGAACACACTGGATGCCTGAGTTCATCCTCCAATTTAGAGGTGACTTTACGCAGTTGTCGCAGTGCTTCAAACACCTCGCCATTGGGACGGAGATTTTTCTCTAAATAAGTAGCACGTCGATGGGTGCTTTCCATTACGCGTTGTTGACTGTCAAGATGATATCGAGGAACAGCACTTGAGTGTAGCTGTAGCTCATGCTTTCCATCTTTTACACGATAATCATCTCGGCCGAAAAGACGGGAGCAAACGCAGGCGGATTCGTCGAGATCACCTTCGTTCTCTTGCAGAGCATCTGACCAGAGAGCAGGCAGTCTTAAAAATAAGTTATTAACAATATTTATGATCGGTATTTGCCTATTTAACGTACGAGTGCATGGAAATTCTTCTATCGGCTGTGGGGCTTTTATTACACATGTGGCCTGTTTGCTTCGAGCTAGTTCTAGTAAGCCTAGAAGAATCACCCATTGTTTTTATAAAGACGTCAAATCGTTACTAAAATTGAAACAGAAATATATATAATACGTGTAGCAAATTAAAAGTCTACATGACAAGGCGGCCTAATTTTGTTTAGCTTATATTGGCAATGGCAAATTTCAATGGGTTGCTAAACGACTGCTCCAGAATTAATAAAATATCCTGGATCCGACACAGCACTACGAATTGACTCAATGGAATTCCTCCTCGTAGCTGCCGCCTAGATAAAATGAACAAGTATATTATCAGCAAAACCCATCTAAAATTTCATAACGATTGTAACCACTCACACTTATACACGACCTCCAGTCATCAACATCATGGCAGGATTTTGCATCGCAAGCAGCATCAATTTGCAGCACCGAGTTAGAGAACTGCTTTTCAAAGTCGAGGGAATCCATGAACTCCTTATCCCCATCGCATCCACTCTTTAGGTTCGACCTAAGGTTCAATCTTCCAGTTGAGAATCGAAAATTCGACCGAAAGAATCCGCCATCTGCGCCCGCGCCAGTCTTCACCGGCATTCGTTTAATTCCTTGTTCATCCAACACGTAATACTGCTGATCATCCTTGTGACCTCTATCGTAGCAGAGGCAGATCAGCAGGAACACCAGCAGGACGAACAAAGCGGCCAATGAAATGGACACTGCTATCCCTAGAACGGCGCAGGGGTTTTGCATTATGGTCTGGTTGTTCGTTAAGACACTGCTTACATGAGTGCATCCAGACCGCAGAAACCACCATGTTGGACTACGCGTGCAGGATAAAGATTGCAAAGGCCTGCAAAGATAGCTGTGAAGGCTATCTTATCACTCAGGTCATCTTGACTAGATGTGCATTCGCTTTAGAATTTTATTGGCGAAAATATATTTATATATCATAACATTCACAATACAATCTGCTATATGTTGGTAGTAATAATTTGTTTGCGTACGACTACATAGTTTAAACAATAATAGATGTAATCGATTAAATATATGATGGTTTTCATCACCTCTTATGCCACTGCCAACGAACAATATTTTGAATAACTAGAAATAATCACATTGAGATGCATTTGCAAGGAGCTCAAGCGCTCCGCTCGTTGTGACCAATCCCGAATACAACATTTTCTATAACTAGGTGCTGCGTTTTAACAAGCATTAAACAAATGAAGACCGATGGCCAGGCAACGCGTCACAAGGCGACCGCGGGGAATGTTTCGCAAAGACAAAGAAAACAATCAACATCCCGCTTTATTCTGCAATGCAATAATACTTGATCGCGCCAATGTCGGGCAGGTCAAAACAGTTGCAGAAACGGTGTAGGTGTGCCATGCGTGCCGCCTCCTGCGTAGGTAGTTATCGTCATTAGGCAAGGCGGTTAGTGGGCGCGACCTCAGCATTACTGCTGTTTTTTGTAAGTCGCCTCGTCGTAAGTAGGCGGATGCTCCTGAAAATGCGTTTGTTAGTAGTTAGTCCGGCGGCGGAGGCTGGGCAGCATGGGGTTACTTACATAGTATGACGGCGGCGGTACGTAGGCCATTTGCGGCCGATTGGGGTCGTAATACGCGGACTGCGCGGCCTCCGCAGCCTTTGCATCTAGCAAAAGAAGAAAGAAAGACGTGCGCATGAGCTGGGCGTATATTTTCATTGCATACATGTTATCGGTTACCTGCAGAGCTGAAGCCAGGCACCGGACCAGCAGCATTGGCCTGTGGAGGCTGTGGATATTGGAATCCAACCGGGGGTGGCGTGCCGACATTTTGACCGCTGTTGATGCCCGGATACGGGGGAGGCGAGTCGGTCATATAGACGCTGTTGGCCGGTGGCTGATTAGGGAATGCCTGCGATTGAGGCACCCAACCATAGTAGCCTTGCGGCGGTGGCGCATACGCCGGTGGAGGCGCTTCGTACCATTGGCTCTCTGGCGGGACGTATGGTGGCGGTGCCTCGCGTTGATGCAACATGCGAGTGGCCAGGTGCGCTGCTTTTAACATAGCCTGGCCAAAGTCGATGGCACCACCATGCTTAAAAAATATCTTGAACTTGGCCTCACCGGTCCAGTTACCATTCGGCTGGGCACGCACTTTCCCCTTTATGTAGTTGGCGCCGAAAATAGGCTGCTCCAGCTCCACGTCGCTGAGAGTGACAAACGGGAAACTAAAAGACTGCATTCCATCTGCAGAGCTCTTGCTGTTGAATATAACGCGGTGCGTTGTTAGATAGATGCGGCCTTGTTTGGCCCCTTTGAAAGAAGGCGCGTCTTGACCAGACCATTCTATTGTCGTATGATCGCAATACAGCAGGATGCTGGAATGACAATCGGCGGAATATGAGCACAGCCGCTGAAACTGGTAATGTACTTACATCTCGCCGTTATGGATAAGGACACCACCGTTCTGATGCGCCGTGTTTAGAGACATTTTGCCTTCTGCACCCGCAAGCTAGAGATGTAAACGCACTCAGGTCGGTGTTCAACGTCAACGGTGTTTTCTAGAAATTTCACAATAAATAAATCGACTGTCTCATGACGTCAGATGTTTGTAATGTAATGCCAGTGACCCAAGTGACCGCTGCTAGTAACTAGGAAAACAATTGCTGTTTTGACATTTGCCAGAAGTCATTCGACTCGAATCGTGTACTTTCGTACTGGTCGGGCAGGCGGCTGGAATCTGACAGTTTGCCCCGAAAAAAATTGAGCGAAATATACTGTTCGAGCGATGACTGGCTGTGACTGCACCCGTTGCACTGTGCTGAAATACTAAGCGATTTACTTACGACCGCTGGCCTGGTTGGTAGAATGCAGTTGTAGCTGACGAATAACATTTATCCGCCGTGCCCGCGGACTAGTTGACCTAACACATCAGACATTCGTCAGCAATCATCCTAGTTAGTGTGAGACCTCTTGATTCTGAATAGTGAGATACGTATTGGTTGAGGCACTGATTAGTTTATTAGTCATCTCAGCTCGAGTTGAGCGATCGGACCAATTTCCGTGTCGTGCGTTCGTGTGATTCCTCGCTTCGCTGATATCGGAATGCAGCGGTAGCTAGGCAAGGGGGCCCCAACTGGATTCCTGCACCTCGCCCTGTGCGCCTCTGGCGTTTTGCTTCTCTAGGTGAGTATTAAAAACAGCTGATTGGCACGTTTTCAACTGTTTTGTTTGCTAGGCAATGGTGGTTGTCAGTGGAGGCTGGATGAAAAATTTGCAGCATGTCACTTGCGGCGAGATGACCGTCGCCCGTGCAGTGTTGATCAGCCGCCCCAACTCGCATCCGTTCCACGAGCGCGCACTGTCACTCGATCAACCGGTGAAGGTGGGACGGTCGGTGGCGAGGGCGCGCGCCACCGCAACTAATGCAATCTTTGACTGCAAAGTGCTCTCTCGCAATCATGCGCTGCTTTGGTATGAGAACGGCAAGTTCTTCCTGCAGGACACTAAAAGCAGCAATGGCACATTTGTCAACAACAATCGCCTGTCTACCAATGAGACTGAGGCGCATGAAGTTAGCTCCGGAGATATCGTACAGTTTGGGGTGGATGTCATGGAAAACAATCGTAAAGTAACCCATGGCTGTATTGTTGCCACGCTCAAACTGTATCTACCAGATGGAAAGGAAGCGAAAGCGAGTCCCAGTGTCTCGGAGTCGGGTAGACATGGTTTAGTACCGCTGGACGAATTATATAAGCTTAATCAAATTATCCAGGAGGCAAGTCAGCGCGAGCTGAACTTAGAAACTAAGCTAATTGCATTACAGCATGTTGTTGATTGTGCGCGGCGTTCTGCCGATGAGAACTGGCAAGCATACGTTGGGGAAGAACGCTTGTTATCACGTGTGGCAGCCCTTGAAACTCAGCTGACACAAGCAGGAAAAGCATTTGGGGAAGATCGACTGCGTGAAGAATTGAAACAGCTTCAAGAAGATCGTGGCGCGTATCAGACAGCTGCAAAAGATGCTCTCATGAAAGTGCATGCAGAACGCTTGGAAGCTATTGCAACTGCAGCGGAACAAAAACGGGCCCGAGCTGCTGCTGAAAACGAAGCCCTACTTGCCCGAGAAAATTGGGAGCGCGCGAACCAAGAATTACAAACAGTAGCACAGCGCGTCGTCGAGGAACAAAGAAAAGCAGAAGCGGCTAGGGAGGCACACGAACAGCAATTGAAAGAGTTGCAGGCGCGTCTCGATGAATTACAACACGGTGGAGTGGAGCGTGTTAACGAAGAGATTGATGATTCTGTGGAACCTAATGAAGAAAACGAAGATCTTGACATCAGTTCCGACGATTCAGCTGAGATGAGGAAGTTTGAACGTTTTTTCCGCGACATCGGTCCCAATGATTCCTACAGTGATATGAATCAGATTATCAATACCGACGCGCCACCACCGCCTCTGCCAGCTCGTACCATTGTTGACGATGACGAGAACACGGCCCCACTTGTTGAGAACAAAGATGAGCTCAATACTCAAAAGGAGGCAGCACGTGATGACGGTGAAGAAAGTGATGACTCTAGCATTGCACTCACTGTAGTGCCTGGTTCTGTTCCTCCTGTTGTTGAACCAGATACTCGCACTCTCAAATACCAGTACCAAACTGTCTGCGAGCAGAAACGACATATCGAAGAATTAGAACTGCTCTCTAGTGCCAACAAAACGCGGATAGCCCTGTTGGAGAAGTCGCTGCTCAACGAGAAGGAGGAAAAATCTTATTTATCCAGCAAAGTAGAAATGATTAAGGAGGAGTACTCAGTGCTGGAAGGCAAGTACATGGCCTGCCTCAACGAAACCAAAGAAATATGCACTCGCATGAATGCCATTCAAGCGCAGCGTGCTGAAATTCCGGAGCCACCTACAACGGTCGAATGCGGCTTGCAGGTGGAGACGATCGATGCCAGTGACGGCCTGCGCTCCCGTAACGAATCCAAGCTTACCGAGCAGCTGACTACTCTCGAAGAGGAGGTGATTACTCTCAAAGAGCGCTACGCTGCCGCGACTGAGGAGAAAATTGCTCTCAGGAAGGAGTTGGTGGGTGCGCACAACAAGTACAATACGCTGTGCAATCGCTCGCACAATACTCTCTTTTTCTATGTCGCCCCGCTAGCAATCATGGTGGTCTATTTACTCGTGAGCTCTATATTTTCCTGATTCACGGCCATCCTGCTGGTCTTCTTCTACTTCGTTCTCGAATTTCTGCTGAAGATCATCAGGGAGACGTAGCGCTCCGCTTCCTCGAGAGCGCTGCACTGATGTTTACATACTCTGAGCCTGCCTTCGCGCGTTTTTACATGCAATCCACATCAGCGCACTCACCCCACTGGCCACCTCTGTTACTTGTTATGTATACGTGTAGGAACTGTTTAGAGGGGGACCAGTGGGATCGCATGTAATCGCACCGTGCATACTGGACACAACGATAGCATTATGTATTTAGTTATTAATACCATATAGCACGCATGATGGAGGAAACAAATATCAATTAAGGTGGGCACAATCCTGAGTATGCTTTAACAGACAGGGCTTCGCATGTGCGGGGAGGACATCGATGAAGATATTTGCTTTCTTCATGTTGATTATGTTTTGGTCATTGATACGTGTATTCATGTCTTATACTTATTATAACCATGTTATGTTTCAAGTCGTACGTTTTTTTAGCTTTCTCTTGTAACTGCTCGTACGCCAGAATCAAGCAAAAGTGCTGGCCGAGTCTTAATACTCAATTTACAGGTTGGTTGTGATTTTAAGGTATGAATATTGTTAGTTAATACCAGTTTTGGGCCAACTTGAGGGTAGGCTAAGGCTCTAATTTGATTCTAGCATGAAGCCCTAAACCATGTCTCCTGTGTCTATCAAACTATAAGTGTAAATATTATTAGTATGTGGTGTACATTAAAGAAAAGTAATAAAGCAATTCAAATGGTTACCAGTTACTTTATATTTCAACAAAAAAATCTGCAACAGTTAAAGTAATTAATTGTTGGGAGATCCAAAGATGTTTATTTAGCGGAATTGACTTAAAATTAATTCTTCCAAACAGAATTATTCAAAATTGTGTTTCCTTGCTTTACTACTACCTTCTGCGTGTGGAACGTTTGTGTCATCAAGTTTTAATAAACTACACAATCAGTGTGTAATTAATAGTAGTTAAAATTAATTTCTTTCGTGGATTCAAACTTTACCAAAATTTATAAACCCAAACAAATTTCATCAACCCCTGTGTCCGACTATATCAATTATGCCTTTCTTTACATAATAACGAAAATAATAAAAATACTTATTATAGGCCCGCTTATTCGGTAAGCCGTCTGACTGTAACAGTGACAGCGAGGTGCATATTCTGGGGACACGGGTTAAAATCCTGCTGGGGGAATATTCAATATAACATATATTCCCATAACATTCAGACCTAATAACTGCTTATTACTCTGGTAGTTGATGCAGAATAATAGAGTGGAGGTCAAGTACGGTGCCAGTAATCGGCATAGCTGCAGTACGCCCCCCCTCTTCCGAAAAGAGTTATGATATTAGTTGTTTTTCTCAATTTGGTAGAAGTTTTTGTAATGTCCGAAATTAGCGGTTCTTGAAGACGTGGAGTGTGGAAATTGGGAGGGATCTTTTTGGCTCATTTTCTGAAAATTTATTAGATTTCTTCTCTATTTTATTCAATTTATTTTAACTGCAGTAAGCACACCTCTAACTCCTCTTGGTAGCAAAAGTGTTTGCAAGAGCTTCCAGTGTATGAATGGAGAGTTTTCTTCAAATGGAACTTCAATAAACAATTAGGCTCGGATCATTAGATCATAAAAGTCTTCAGTCTAAATAAAATTCCAATATTATGGCCTTTTATAATGTATAAAAGGCAAAAGACAATTTCTATGGTGACACGGACGACACTTTTATTCGCATTTTTTTGGTGAATTATTATTTACGTTGGTGTTATTGGCCATCTTTAACTCCATTTTGCACCAACTCCACCTGTGGCCTTACAACGAGCGAAACGATCCGAAACCAACAAAGCTTGTACTTCGGGTATGTTCGCGTTTACAATAGTTTTGACCATGGCTGATTAAAATGCCCAAGTAGTTATATTGATGTAAATTTACTTTAGCACTTACTAATTGTTTTCGGTTGGTTGCCTTCTTGGTTTCTTCCAAAATATCTGGTTATTTAAAAATATCCTACTGGGATAAAATTTGAGTGACAAATCAGTAATTGCCGTGTTTACAGAATGAAGCTATGCAGCCCATCAATACTCGTTGGAAGTAATCATTTCTACTTTGAGCGACTAATTGCCAACTACTACGAACCATTTTGGCTCATTCCATGGAAACGGAAAGCATCGAAAAATGCATACACCGCAATAATTTTTTTCATGAATTTATTGCTTTTGTTGCGCTTTGAAAATGTTGGACCCCCACCTAAAATGCTAATGTCGCTCCACCGACATAGCATACCTAGAATGCATCATCGACAAGTTCAACAAAGAGATAGGCGAAATGCTTCAATTTGTTAGGGTTACTAAGGTTATTTTACCTCGTGAATTATTTAATTTTTGAATAACTATGCCCTATACCTTGTGATTCTAGTTCATTGGAATGGTTCGTAGTAGGTAGGTTGGTAAAATATGCGATTGTCATTTGTTACTTAAGGAACTCCCCTTTTAGCCGTGATGGCCGTGATCGTAGTCAGTCGCCAGGGCGAAAACGACGCCGGCCTCGTAGTCGCAGTAGATATAAAGACAGAAGTAGCAAGTCAAATCGGCACAGGCACTCAAAATCTCGAGAAAGACGCAGTAGGAGTCGGGAAAGAAAAAGCAAATCCAGAGAGAAGTTACCCCGGTCTAGGGAACGACGAGAAGAGCGCCGGGAGAGGAAATCACACAGTCGGGAACGAGAACGACGGTGAGGGGAAGTGCATATGCTTTATTCAATCAATTTATATAATCATTTGATTACAGTGACAATAAAGATAAACGCAAAAAGGTTAAGAGGCATAAATCACGTTCTCCAAAGGAAGCCAAAAAGGAACATGAATTTAATTTTGATCCAGCAAATTTGGACAAAGAGGAGGAGCAGAGGAAGCTTGAGCTAGAAATGCAGAAAAGAAGAGAACGAATCGAACGTTGGAGAGCAGAACGCAAAAAGAAGGAAGAACAGGAGTCTTCTGCTGGTCCACAGGCATTACCAACAGCCATTGTTGCCCAACAACAGACTGCTAAAAAGTGGTCTCTTGAAGATGACTCAGAGGATGAAGACAAAGTTGAAAAACCTGAGGGAAATGGGGATGTTGCTTCTAAAGATGATTATGTTAAAGAAGAGCAGAAATCTGCAGCATCTTGTGTTGCAGAAGAATCAGAAGTAAAGCAAGAAAAGAATGTTGTGGATAGTGACATTCATCAGGAAGTTGATGTTGAATCTTCTTCAGGAAAACATACAAATCCCTTGTTAGTTAGTGCACTAGATGCAATCAAAGCTGACAGAGGTGGAACTCCTTCAACTGAAGAAATGGTTGAGGAAGATGATGTGGATCCTCTAGATGAATTCATGAAAGGAGTGCACGCTGAAGTACGTCAAATTCATAAGTTTGGAATGAAAAAGACGGATGAAAATGCGAAAGATACCAATAAATTAGTTATTTTCACTGGTGTGGCTAAAACTAGACAGACCAAACATAAAGGAGAGTTGATTGAACAGAATCAAGATGGGTTGGAATATTCATCGGAAGAAGAAATGGAGGATTTAAAGGACACCGCGGCAAGTATTGCCAATAAACAAAAGAAAGAGCTGGCTAAGATTGATCACAACGAGATCACCTACGCTCTATTCCGTAAGAATTTCTATGTCGAGGTGCCCGAGATTGCGAAGATGACACAGGAAGAAGTCGATTTATACAAGGAAGAATTGGAAGGAATTCGTGTGAAAGGTAAATTCATCAGCATTTAAAATCTGTATAAATTCGTTGCTTTTGTGTATTTTTGCAGGACGTGGATGCCCTAAACCAATTAAAACGTGGGCTCAGTGTGGTGTCTCTAACAAAGAACTAAATGTTTTGAAGCGTCTCGGCTATGAGAAACCTACACCTATTCAAACGCAAGCCATACCCGCGATCATGTCAGGTAGAGATCTAATTGGCATTGCGAAGACGGGCAGCGGTAAAACACTTGCGTTTTTGTTACCGATGTTTAGGCACATTTTGGATCAGCAGCCGTTGGAGGAGATGGATGGGCCCATTTCGATTATAATGACTCCAACTCGAGAACTGTGCATTCAGATCGGGCGCGATATTAAGCGCTTTACGAAGAGCCTTAATCTACACGCTGTCTGCGTCTACGGTGGAACTGGAATTTCGGAACAAATTGCCGAACTCAAGCGTGGTGCTGAAGTGATTGTGTGTACACCTGGACGCATGATCGATATGTTAGCTGCGAACAGTGGCAAGGTGACCAATCTCAGGCGAGTTACCTACATCGTCCTCGACGAGGCTGATCGTATGTTTGATATGGGGTTTGAACCTCAGGTATGACTATAAGAAACACTCGTTGATAATTGATTCTTAGATTGTATAATTCACTAAACAATGTTTTTCTTTTAGGTAATGCGGATTATTGATAATGTGCGCCCAGATAGGCAGACTGTAATGTTCAGCGCGACTTTCCCCAGACAAATGGAAGCACTCGCTCGTAGGATACTCCAACGCCCTATTGAAATTCAAGTCGGGGGCCGATCTGTTGTCTGCAAGGAAGTAGAACAAAACGTCATTATTTTGGAAGAGGATCAAAAATTCCTCAAACTCCTCGAGCTGCTCGGTCTATACCAAGAACATGGATCTGTTATTGTCTTTGTGGATAAGCAAGAAAATGCGGACATTCTCTTGAAGGACCTAATGAAAGCTTCGTATAATTGCATGTCGCTTCATGGTGGCATAGACCAGTTCGATAGGGACAGTACGATTGTCGATTTTAAAAGTGGAAAGATACGGCTTCTAGTAGCAACTTCAGTAGCTGCCAGGGGATTGGATGTCAAACATTTGATACTCGTAGTGAATTACGATTGCCCAAATCATTATGAAGATTATGTTCATCGGTGTGGACGCACTGGTAGAGCAGGCAATAAAGGATTTGCCTATACATTTATTACTCCAGAGCAAGATAGGTATTCAGGGGACGTTGTCAAAGCGTTTGAGTTGGCGTCTATTGCAGTGCCGGAGCCTTTAAGAGAATTGTGGGACGCATACAAGGCGAAGCAAGAAGCTGAAGGAAAGAAGGTTCATACTGGAGGTGGTTTTAGTGGCAAAGGTTTCAAATTCGATGAGAACGAAGCTGCTGCTGTTAATGAACGTAAGAAGTTCCAGAAAGCTGCACTTGGTCTTGCAGATTCCGATGATGAGGACTTGGAACATGATATAGATCAACAAATTGAATCAATGTTTGCTACGAAGAGAATCGTAAAGGAAATCAAAGCACCGCTCGGTGTGATTAACCCATCACAGGTTATGCATAACTCCGTAGTTGACAAACTAGAACTCGCCAAGAAGTTAGCTTCTCGTATTAATTTAACACGAAGTATGGCAGGTGACACCAAGTTTGCTACACAACAAGCTGCTGAATCAATTTTGAAGGGAAGTGGCAGCCATCCTTTAATCACAGCGAAGACCGTCGCTGAACAGTTAGCTGCTAAATTAAACACCAAACTGAACTACCAACCGAAGGATGATGCTGATCGTGCAGATGATGATTCTGAGCAAACCTTTAGGAAATATGAAGAGGAGTTGGAAATCAACGACTTCCCACAGCAGGCTAGATGGAGGGTCACGTCGAAGGAAGCATTGGCGCAGATAAGTGAATATTCAGAAGCGGGCATTACTGTTCGGGGAACATATGTTGCTACTGGGAAGGCGCCTCCCGAAGGTGAACGCAAATTATATCTGGCTATCGAGAGCACCAGTGACATTGCTGTATCTAAAGCGAAGAGTGAAATCACGAGATTAATAAAGGAGGAACTGCTCAAACTGCAAACGGCAGGGCATCATACCTTCAACAAGGCGCGCTATAAAGTTATTTAAGCGATGAACTTCTAATCTGATTATTTAAGTTAATATTAAACTTTTTTTAGGTTTTAACGATAATGATGAATAAGATTACCCTGCGATATTGCATAATTGCAAGTAATGATGAATTGGTGTTTTATGACATCATTTGTAGATTTGGTTCTATTATTGAATTGATTAATTTGAATCTAACGAATTGTATATGTAAAACACACCCCATTTTACCCTCTATAATATGTAATTATTTTTAGAGCTAATTTGAAGTTAATTATTTAGATAAATAAAGATTCAAAAATTGAAGTAAAACAGTTGGTTCATTATTAGCCATATTTAAACTGCGCAAGGCTTTCTTGGTGTGATGGTCACTGGCTAATAAAATTTTGCCATCCCAAAAAATGTGTAGGCTCTTAATTGTAACTGGCAAACGTGAGATTTTGTGCGGAACTTTAGAACATTGTTTCGAAACCAATTGTACTTGGGAGTGATTAGAAGTTTAAATAAACCAACATAATTTTACGAAATAAAACCTCTTTATGGTTGCCTGCAGAGGTTTGCAGTGGTCTGTCTGAGCAAGGCTGATACCTACTAACTAGGACTGGGTAAACCATGAAAAAAGAACATTATACAACAAAGCATTGAGTTGAATAAATAAGGGTGTAGTTTTATGATTACATGACCTGCCACCCATTTATGAACGTGTAACAATGAGTGAAAAATAAATTCAATTATTTGTAAAATGTATGATTATTAATCAAAATCGCGACCGCGGATTATACCACCGGCAAAGTTATAAGAAATGTGCTTTCTTTTGGAAGAAGTATCCGCGTCTTTCTTTTAAAAAAAGCGCAAAAAGGGCTACCAGCGCTATACTTCCGGCCTCAGTAACAAAATTTGAACTGTTATCAAAAGAACAAACACTATATCGTTAAATTACTTCATCACAAATATTAATATTTAAAAATACGATAAAAATATGAAAATTTTGCAAAAAATCTCAGTATATATACAACCGATTAGCATTTTAGTTATTCGCAGTGTCAAGTGTGTTGACTATCGAAAATTGCAACGTCATCCTTGCGACTAGGGATTGGACACGCTCGGACAAAATTCAAACACGTTGGGCAGACGCGAAACGTGCGTTCTTTTCGAGGTCCTACGTGATGCGGTGAATATCGTTATCAAGTACTCCGGTTTAAAATGGGTGAATTTCATAAAGTGATAACCCACCTAGATCCTTCTTATAATGGTGCTCATCAAAAAGGGCCCAACTTACATATTGCTCATAGTCTTTGGCAGTGCCCGGGAAATAACATAAGAATTACTCCGCACCACGTTGTACCTACATATGCTGCTGATAATGGCCTGGAGACGGCAGCCAGTTCAAGCTCAAACATGAACGAAACACAGCAGCCGCCTATCCATACCAACTGGCCTCAAATTGATAATATTTCAAACTTTGTAAATATGTTTAATATATTTCCTTCAAGTCATCGTTTCTTTAACGTGGAAGTTATCAAGCCGCCTGAGGAACAATGGGATGATGTGGCTAGATATGGAAGCCCTATTTCCATAGAATATGCATATTTCTCTTTAAATGAGACGCACGCTGATATTGTTCTGTTTTTACCTGGGAACGAGTATATCGTAAATTCCGAGGGCTTGTCCGGACTTTTATTCAGCATCACGGGGACGACACACAACCCAGGAGTGTGGCCGAAGTATCTTACGGTAAAAATACACCAGTGTCTCAATGCTCCACAAATGCGCCGTGATCCATATGTCCCCATTGAGCAAGGTAACAAATGTATTCCAGAGTTTCACGCAAAATCAACCATATTGCCTTTCAGTGAATCCTTTTAAAGCAAAGTTGGTCCCAGTTAGTGGTTTCCAATCTTGCTCGAAGTGGCCCGCTCGGTTTTTCCACCTCATTTATGAGACTCAAGTTAATTCCACCGCTGCACAATTACCGGGATGTGGTAATTTGACACTATTTTTTTGCTTGCATATGAGGCAGGTTGCACGATGGGATATTCTAACAGCATTTCCCCAGCCAGTGATAGTAAGATAGCTTGTTTCTAAAATATTATCTGACTATATGAATGGCTCTCTGTTCATAGATTTGCTTTGAGAGTCCTCTCCAATACCATACAAGCAGACAAATGGATTTCTCGGGTGTACGCATCCAGGATATCATATTCATTAACGCCTTTTCATCCCTCGTGCTGATGGTATCAGCGGGCCTTCGGCAAACCCGGAGCAAGTTCAATCGGCCATTTTATCTCATTTTGAACGTCTTATCTGATTGTGAAGCCGACGCCATTGTCAAGATATTTATTGGGCCGTCCATGAATGAAAACATAGTCGAGGCCCGAGAGCATTTAATTGAAGTAGATAGCTTTCACTATCATTTAGTTGCTGGTATGAATGAAATAGTTCGCCTTCCATTCAACTCTATACAGAAAGCGCAAGCTTTAGTGGATGCAATTGATAGGAAGCAGGTGACGAACCGATCGTTTTTGCTTTTCGCTCATGTTGGACGCTTTCCAACGTTGCCAATGCAGATTGCCCCGCGAAATTACTACCGGGACACTTATTACCCCGAAGGGTATCCTCTCGATAAAACAATCATGTTCGAATGGTTGTACTATCGAGCAAATTCATTTTTAGGTAGGATTAATTTTATAAGAATATGAGCTTCGCATCTGTTGCCAACTTACGTGATTTGGTTAAATTGAAGTTTAAAATGTTATTAAGATAGCAAAATTGTTCCTTACTCATTTAATTCAATTATTAGTGGTAAAGTACAAGTCAAAACTGAATCTTTTGCATAAGATAAAACAAGCAACGATACGTTATTTACTTGAACTTGCATGCATGAGAGAAATTCACAAACATTCACATAATTAATATCACGTAAACAATTTAGAAGTTACAGATCAGCTCCCTTGGCAAATTTTTTAGCTTTCTTTGATTCTTTACTAGTTGTAGCACAATAGCAGGAGTGGCTTTGTGCATCCAAGTAAAATTTGCATCCAATGCTCGAGATTCCGTCCGTTAGAAGTTGGGCAAACTTGTTGCAAACTAAAAAAGTTTAATATTAGTTAAACAGCCAAAATACTCTAGCGTAATGTTCAAAAGTATTCCTGGTGCTAGCAATAACTTTCTAATTTAATTTGTAATATTTTAACGGTTGAAGTTGTAGCGTAATGTTTTAGAAATATGAGAAATCATATTACAGACAACTGCATGTATTCTTAAGAATTATGAAATAAGAATATGTCTGTGATATATTCTCATAGATTGTAATTTTTTATAACTTGTTCTTAAAATGTTTTACCAAAATCAAATGTGAGACTGAAAGTGATTTTATCAGTGTAGCAATTTAGAATGTTTCTTAAAATAAATTACCATTCCCAGGCTGAATACCCATATTTTTGCTCACACTATCACACTGTGTGTTGAGGCACTGCTGAAATTTACGATCACATTCAACCTTGCTGTTTCCACAGGAATCATAACAAATGTCATGCACATTGCAACATTTGGTCATTCCAGGAAGGTATTCAGTGCTGATTTTCATGCCTATTGATCCACAGCCATTGGCTGATGGTTTATGATTACGATTAGGCACTGGCATCACATCTGAAGCATCAATCATTTGTTACTTCTATTGTTGTAATTGTATTGAAGGAGAAGAAATTTTTGCAATGCAAATGACAAAATACCAAAAAACTTACCTTTGTTTGGGCATTTAAATATGCAGTCATCATCAGTGGCACCATTGAAAACATTCTTGAATTTGTTTATGTCATTTGCGACGTTGTAGATGTTGTTAAAAATTCCGCCGAAGAGTGAGTCTGCTGATATTACTGCCTCTCGGATATTGTTAAGCAAGCCGGAACCCCATCCCGAATAAACGTATCCGAGAATTGTGAGAACGTAGACAACTATTTTCGCCCACGGCAGCTCCATTCGAATCAAAAGATGTACCTATTAATTTAAGATTCATTAGTTACCTGCAAGTATCTAACTAAACCTGAGAGACTGTACCAACGGCGACTTATGAATGCAAAATAACTTTGGTAATTACTTATAATGGCTATGTGACATGGTGAAATTACGTTGGTTCGTATTTTTAGTCATCAGAGTTGCACGAAATGACGTAAACATTTTCACGCACGGCTGGGGATCATGCTGAGCACGTAGTTTCCAAGACATATTAGAGATATTTAAGCAACTTACCGCGATTTTATGGATAACTGGTAATGTATATTTTCCCAAAGACAATTCGTAAAATGGCCATTTAACCAAATCGATACAAAGACGAAGGGAGTAAATCCGCTTTAAGGGAAGAAGATGCAAGTGACGTACAACGCGTACAACAATGCATTCCAATATCTTCCATTTTCTGTTAATTTAAAATGGGTGGGGGACATAACTTAAATCAATTGGATCATACTTTTGAAAGTTCTAAGTGTTTACAGGTGACGAATACTATATAAAAAAAGAATTTGTTAGGAAAACTATTTTTTCACATATAATAGAACTGTATCTAACACAGTTTGGATGCTAGTATTTTACTAAAAATATATTTGGATTGATTACCTGCGCCTGAAATAGTACAATTTGTATGATATGGTACTATCGTACTATTGTAGCGTAGACAAGGTACAATTTTTAAAAATCAAATAATAAAATAAAAACCTTTAAATTTGTACTGAGCACAATTTACATTGAACTTATTTACATAAGTTGAGCGATTTGGTTTGTTTGGTACCCTCTTGTCCGTAAACGATCGGGCATGTTCGACTCAGTAGTACCACAGCATTGCACCAATGTTTAAAACCTCCCAAAGTCAAATTTCTTATGACACTAACTACCTTGCGTCTGCTCCCTTCCTTGCCCTTGTTTTTAAAACATTAACCAAAAAATTACAATTCGTATGTGTCGAGCGCTCTTGCACGCGTGTTTGCGAGCCGTCAAAACTTTTCAAGTTTTTCTTTTACATCTATAAACCCTCAATATGTCAGCAGGAGTTAGTGTAATAATTGAGGATGTGAAGGAACACCCAAAGTGCCCTCATGGTCCAACTCTTCTGTTCAGAACAATGGATAACAATAATAAATTAAGAAACTTTTATGGTTGTTCTGCATGCAGGGACAGAAAGCAATGTTCTATTTTTGTATGGCAAGATGAAGTTCAGACATACCGGAAAAGTTATTGGGATTCAAAGATTCATAAATTTATGGCAACATCAAATCCAAGAACTCTTTATCAAACCTTTATGAATGTGCTTCAAATTTGTGCAGCTGAGCGCATGTTTTGCCATGACTGTGGTGAATTTGAATTGCCAAAGTATCAGCAGAAGCATTTGCAACATAAACATATCAAGTGCATTAAAGAGGAAGAGCTGAGGAGTCCAAGTAAATTACTGTTGCCATTGGATAATGCTAAAAAGGAGGCACAGTATTTATTTAGTGAAATTTCATGCAAGTTCATCGTTGATACTATAATGAAGTTAAATTATAAGTAATTCTATTATAAAATTTTGTTATTTGTTATGATATGCTATACCTCAGAAGATATTTGTTATTTGAAATGGCAAAAAATGTTAACTTCTGAGCTACCATATTATTACCAATAATAGTAGTTGCACAAAATTTATAAATTTTAATTTTTTTTAGATATGTCTTATGTATTGGTACACCTAGGATTCATGAATATATCCTTAATAACTGTATATTGAAGCTGGATAGTTTTTTGATGGATTTTGACAAGAGATACATGGCTTTTAATAACCCAGTGCAGTTCGCTTGGTATAATATGTTTAATCATCACTTTTTCATTGATGGTGTGAAGGAGAATTATACAGATTTTTTAAGCAACAACAAGTAAATTATTTTCTATAATAAACAAAGATATTTTTTGTGCTTTCAATTATATGTATGGTTTTATTTGTGCTCTAGAGGAAATGAGTTGATAATTGTAACTGACCCACCTTTTGGTGGAAGGATTGAGCCACTAGCTGCCACATTTGAAATTATCAACAAAGAACATCAAGCAGCCACAAAACTTTCTGACGAGTTACCTGTCTTCTTTGTATTTCCATATTTTATGGAACCTCAAATCCTTAACAGCATGAAGAATTTCAGTATGTTGGATTATAAAGTTGGATATGATAATCATTCTTTGTTTTCTGAGGGACCTAAAGCAAGGAAGCAAGGATCGCCTGTAAGGATTTTTACAAATATCAAACCGGCGTAAGTTATTTTGACACTATTTTCAAAGTAAATGTAGAACAAAGGGTCTAAAAACTGCAATACCTACATATGTATATAAAACACGTTCTGATCTTAAGTTACGATCTTAGGAGTTCTTTGTGTGTTTCTATTATATTCTTGACATATTGGGTTACTTAATATTGTGGGCGGTGTACAAATGGTTTTGTTGAGGCGACACAGATGATCTAGGCTTTAATAGAAATAAAGTTTTATTTACAACTGAATTAAACATCAATCTGTGCACATCATCATTAGCTTTTGCTAAACTGGAGTTACAAGTGACTTTAGGCAGGTAATATTGATAATGTTGTTAGGTGCAAATAAAGAAGAAATATTGTAACATCCTATGTATACGCCGTAACAAGTGGTTCCGACTAGTCCATGCAAACCTCATGAACTTTTTAGTATACATCACATTTTTATGGAATTGAGGGATAATAAATAAGAGAAGATAAATAACAAGTTCTGCAAGTATATATGTTTTTAATTGAGCTATTTTGGATACTCTATGTGGTTACTACTAGGGACATTATCATTATATCCTCATTTTATAACAAACTTTAAATGATTTAATTTCATTGAATGCCCCGCCCCGTAGCGGTAAGTCGGTAAGCCGTCTGACTAGCAGTGGACACGACAAAGAAAAATGCCTAATAGCTTTTTTAATCTTTAAATTTGTTTTAGTTTGATAGAATTACCCGAATCAGAAGGATACAGGTTTTGCAAAAAATGTAAACGATGGGTATCGGAGGAAAACAAACACTGCGAGAAATGTAAACGTTGCACCGCAAAGGATGGCCGAGAATATGAACACTGCAATATATGTAACCGATGTGTGAAGAATACATGGTCTCATTGCGAAAAGTGCAAAAAGTGTGCAAGTTCTGGTCACAATTGCGAAGAAATTGCATTTAGAAATGTAAGTGTCCCTTGATTAAATTTGTAATTGTTGTTCCCTTATTTATGGTTTTTGTTATAGGAATGTTTTCATTGTAAACAAGAAGGGCATAAGAAACGGAACTGTCCACAATTGAGTAGGACAAGTGTTGATAACAAAAAGGAGACCGATATTGTTGATAAAAAAGGTCCTGCTAAGAAAACGCAGACAAACGTAAACAAGAAGCGCGCAAAGTCACAGCGTGACGCTGGGGATGAAAAGAAAGCCCTGGTTAAAAAGATAAAGTTAAGAGAATACTCGGAAACAAATGCATGAGAAGGAATGATAAAAAACAATCACAACAAAATCAAGGTGTTGAGAAACAAATGAGAAAAAAGATGAAACAAAGCGAGTAATTATTTGCCTTTTTCTAAGTATTCGCCGTAAACTCTTGCATTCTTCGTAAAGATATATAATTATTTAGTGGCTTGTGTTTAATTATGGCGAGGATTTACAATAAACAGAAATTCAAAAACCTTGTAACACTGTTCATGAAAATGAATAAATAATTACAGAAAATGCTGCAATATTAATTCCTTCTTCTTGATTATGACAATATACATTGCAAATGTTCTTTTTTATAAGGAAATTTCTCACATTTTGTAGCCAAAGTGTTTAATGATTGGTATTGCTTACTCACGCCTATCAGTCTTTCTCTTTGAAGTTTATTTTTCATTCATTATGTTATAAAACTATATACATTATTATATAAATGTCTTGCAACCCAAAATAACACATGTTATTGACACTATTATAAAGCGAACGAAGCCATTGGTTTGTTAATCAAATTATATTCATTGAAGGTCACTTGCCGATTTTTTGCTCAGAACAACATAACAATTGTTGTTGTAGCAATTATATACTTACTACTAACTAAGAATATTAGTGCGCGAGCATGAATCATAAGAATACATTTTATTTATATACAATTGTAACATATAATAACATAGCAAATTTTCCAGTTTAATCAGGTAGTAGAAGTCCTCGAATGTGCGAAACTAGCGATTCTGGTGAATACGAATCATATTTGTCTAAATTAGTGTTTTAGGACATATATGATTATTTATATTGTTTCTGGTAATTACCATACAGATTGAAAAATTATATTTTTTCGTATCTTGTTTTTCCTTACTTTCTATCTATAATCATAAAAATTAATATTTATCGTTATGTCTTTCATAGACATACTATGAAAATGTACAACTGACTGCAACAATGATTGCAACTCGGCACAATAATAGTCAAATAATAATACAGCTACCGGGAACTACGTGTTTTGCTACGAGTGATAAGGGAAAATTGTGAAAGGAAAGAATTTTTGAAGACATGGGGACTCAATCTTACTCATACATACATTTAGGCATGCTATAATATTGGAAGGTTTTTATAATTTGTGAGGGTGTGGATTTTTCCCAGATAGGTGATACCTGATTTTAAT
>JAODIE010021063.1:3861-24062 GCA_027575565.1 Diploeciton nevermanni
CTAAAGGCATTTGATTATTTATGCAATCTTAAAGTGCAGTAAGTATTGGAACATCGTGAGAGACATGTTGAAAATAGTAAACTGTTGCACATTGTTAATATGTGTGTTATCCTTGAGAAATATTTATGTGAATGCAAAGCCAACTGAATACAAGATGAATAAGCATAAAATCTACGAAGCAGGTAATAATTCAAAGATAACAACTGTAACTAATTCCACACACTTAAATTAGATATTTAGTTGTTTAACACTAGTCGATAGTGATTTACCTTAGGTCATTTTAAATAAAATTTGAGTTTTGTGTTCAACATAAGTCTTTTCGTAAAAATATGGAAAAGTATTGTATTATTAATTTGCATTCAAATTTGCTAATTTTACATAAAATACTATCTAAGTCAATTTTAACAATTTTTTTTTATTTGTGTCTATTTGTAAGAAATGGAAATATGTCTTAGAAAATGCAATTCTAATTACAAAGCGCAATAAAGTCCCTAATTTTGTAGAAAATAAAACTTAAGCCAAGTTACTTAACATAAGTAATTTTGCAGGAAATTGTATCATTCTGTGCAAATTACTAACCTTGTTTGAATCATTATTCATAACTTCTAATAACAAATATTTTTAAAAAAATTATGTTAATTTTTACCTATATTATTATAGAATTAGTTGCTGTTTCCTCAACAGTTATCCCTCTGTCAATATACGAAGTCCACTCACATCTAAAATTGTCAGGACTTAAAACTCAAAAGGAAGACAAAGAGATGAAACCTATTAGGCCATTAGCGCTTATAACATCAAGTAAGCAACTTAATATGTAATTCACTTTCAATTCAAAAAATTAAAAAATGTTATTATTTTATTTAAACAAAAGCTAGTAAAATTTTCTGCGCCATTGATATTAATTTAAATTGTTTTCAACTTGTTTCAGACAACAAAAAAGCACATTACTAAAAATTTAAGTGCAAATTTATATCAACCATTAAATAAATATTTTAGGACAAATAAAAATGAAAGAGAAAAATATAAACACTAAAATAGTAATGGTAATGTATAACACAAACAAATAAGAATTTTGTTATAAATTAATTTATATACACAATTTGATATGACTAAATAAATATTATATAACTAAAGTTTACTGATAGAAACTTGAATAATAAAATAAAAACTATATTAAATATTAATAGATTATAAGGTAAAGAAAAAACAATTCAACAACAATTCTAAAAAAGTAATTCAAGAATTCTTCTTGTTTGCTCAAGTTATTTGATTAAACTTGAGTTAATAATTAAATAGAAGCAAAATTAATTATGCATATAGCTTCTTGTTATTTGCAAAAAGCAACAATCTAATCAAAATATAAAATTTACGAAGAAAATAAGTTGAGTATTATATTTTAACTCAAGCTACGAACAAATAAAGCAATAGAAACAAAAATTAATTTAAGCAATTGTTGTAAGCAAACGGTTATTATTTTAAAATATAAATTAAAAATGTATAACACAAAATTTAACACCTGACTTCTGTTTACAAATTATATGGTTAAAAATTCCTTAGATCTGAAAATTTTTGATTTTGAAAAGTAAACCTACTCAAAGTTATTTATGTTGTTGGTGACATTGTTAGTTGCAAAATCTGTCAGTAACTCAAGGTTGATTTTTCTTATCTATTAGAAAAGAATGTTAAATGTCTAATGTTGAATTAATTGTTTTAGTTACTAAAATATTTATAAATAATAACAAAAAAACAAATTTTTATAGAAAAATAATATAATTATTGATATTATTAATTCTATAAAACAGTAAATAATTAAATTTATCTTTTTTCTAATTGTTGAAATTTTATAGATATATGAAAACAAATTACTTATAAACAATAATTTCAATACACGTCAATATTCGAGAAAAATCCATAACTTAAAAGTAACTAATTATTTTAAATTTACTTACTCGTAAATCTTTTAATTTTGGTCACGTAATAATAATTTGCTTTCTATATCTCCCGCATTAATAAACAACGTAAATAAAACTTTTTCATAAATTGTTATAAATATTTTATTCTATTAATAAAACATAATTAATTATTAATATCTTGTCTACGTTACTAATAATTCCCCAATTTCTCTACTACAAATCCACCCTTTGCCAATGCTGCCAACTACTTGGTCAACTAACCATTAGTCATTAGTATCATTACTATCCATTACAATATGCGCTTATTTATTCATTTATGAGTTTTTCCATTACCAACCCTCCAAACCTCCCAATGCACAAATACACTTTCAAGTTGTTGAAAACAAACAATACTTGTATAGAAATGTTGCAAATAAAAAAATCCTGCAACAAAAATGTACATGAAATAAAAGATAGAAAAATGTTGTATCAATGTGTATTAAAATATTAACTTTTTTGTCTGTACAAGTGTTTGTTGACATCAGTCAATAATGGTGAAGGAGCTGGGCGCTAAATATTTAATACATGAATTAATACGTTTGGCCGGGATGTATTTAATTTATGGGCTCCTGCAAAACAGCCGGAGCAAATGCAGCTTATTAAGTATGTAGTGATGGCTCGGCTGACATACGGCAAATTACGATCGACGTTTTCAAAGCTCTAAATACTTAAATAAACGGTAATCATATTGAAACGTAGAGTGTAAGTACTTTAAAGTTGCTTTATTATTTAACAGCGCTTAATTAAGAAATAATATAAAAGATGTTTCAGAATAAACTTTTTTTTTCTTTATGCAATTAATTCTAAATATTTTTAAATTAAAAATTTTGGGAGTCATTTAAACATTTAAGGTATTATTTCAATAATTTCAATATTTCATTTATATTTAAATTATTTTTTAATTATTTAAAAAAAATTTGTTACCATAGAATTGTTCTTATAATTAAAAACATTAATTTTTATTTAGTCGTTGATTATTATTGCTTCTTGCCACAAATAAATATACATCATTCAGAATATGGTATGTACATTATTTTAAAATATTATGAATTAAATAAAAACGAATAAAACGTTATTTGCCTTTAAAATAATTAAATAATTTTGATGGCACAAACAATTACTTTTAGTTTCATTCATATAACTTTTGAACTAAATTGGACAACTAATTAATAAAAACTATAATAAAAAATATTGTATTTTTTATAAATTATTATTTTTTATGTAATAAAAATAATTTATTATCCATTAAACTTGACTATTCAGTTAATATACATCAACAATCTTATATTTATTTAATTTCACTCTTAATCATTTAATACTCAAATTTGCCGGTTTTGCCGTTATTTTTAAAACATTTTTAAATCACAATAAACCATTCAACTAATGAAATAATGAACTCTATTATAGCATATCCCATTCACCCCTTTTCAACGCCCCATTCCAAACAAGAGTCAAGGTCGAAGTCATTTGCAGTTTGCGCGCATGATACCTGCCTATGTTAGTACTTAGTGAAACTAACCCAACGACAATGTTGGGAATGTACAGATAGTTTGTATGAAGGTAGTCCTAGCGTAATTGGATAACCGGAAGGACGTGTGAGAGTCGTTATCGAACATTAACGCGTGGTTTTAATCGCCGCAATGTGGTGTGTCGTAAAACTTTCAATTTGTTTGAACCATCAATGTTCTTGAACAAAGGCAACGTACTATAAATGAATTTAGGGAAAAATTTAAATAATTTCTGAAAATTTTGTGGGGAAATAAGAAGATAAATTGAGTGTTTTATTGTTTTGGAGCTCTTTATTTTATTTTATTTAATAATAATAATAATAATTTTTGCTACGCTCCGCAGCTCAATTGGTAAGCCGTCCGTCTTAAGCAACGCCAGCAAGGTGCATATTTTGGGGACACTGGTTTATATAAATCTTGCTGAGGGTACATCCAATATATACTTTTACTAAATATAGTTCCAATAACTGACTAACTAAATGTCACTGACACTATAAGTATAACGGTAGTACGCTTCATAATAAATATAATAATAATAATGTATTTTGTTCGTATACAACAATGGTCTTCAACGGTTTTTCAAACATTGATAAAATTATAAGTTTTTTTTTCTAAAATTACAGCAAAATGTCTGACTGTAGCCGTGACAGCAGAGTTACTGGTCTAAATCCTGCTAAGAGTATATTCAATATAATGTATATTTTTACAGAATTCGATCCCAATAACTAATAATGCTGGTAGTTGATGCAGTATAATGAAGTAGAGGAGGTCAAGTACGGTGTCGATAATCAACATGGTTGTAATACGCTCCAAAAATAACAAACAACACAATAATAATAAAAACAATAATAGTTATAATACCATATTATTTATTTTTTTATAATTTTTTTAAAATTAACTTCCACCGGTTTTAATTTTTAACTGATTAATTCAATTCAAATAAATTTAAAAACTTGCTATAAAATTATTAATAAATTTGCTAAATTCAACTTAAATATGTTTTCTTAAACTTCTTGCTATATAACAAATAGTATATTATATTAAAAAAGTAGTAAGAAGAGTAATACATTTTTTTCTAATTTGTTATAAAACATACTATATTGTGTGATAATATTACATCACATATTTTAATAAAATATTTATTTTATTTCTAATAATATCTTCTAATTGTTTTAGTTTATAACACATACAGTAAATGAGAAATAAATCAAACATATAACTTATTCAAATAAGTTATGTATATAATTACCTTTTTGATAATAAATTTGTCGCATATATTATTGTCATAATTGATATATAAAATGAAATGTAATTTTGCAATTCAAGATAAATTGTTTTTTACTTTTATTGAGGTAACAACCAGTCTAATTATCATAAATAAATATAGTTAAATACACATAAAAGAGAATTGAATTTTCCGTAATTTCGTATAAAACATAATATACTGGGTGTTAAATATATGCAAAATATTTTAATTTAAGTTGACATAATTTTTTGCGTTTGGTTTTTTTTACTTTCTAATAATGTGACTCAACAATTTTCCATATAAAATCACGTCAAATTATTTTTGACATGTTATACCTATTGGCTAATCCTTAATTTCTCGGTTTTCAAATGCTTTTTATTAAATGTTAGTGCTTTAATTTTATTCGACCGTTTATTTTGACTGCAACCACGTTTGAAAACTTTATTCCAGCGCACGCGCGCGTAACACATCAAAGGTCCTTTGATCCTGAAAATGGAAACGAGATAACAATTAACGTTTGATGCCACGTACACTGCGTTCGGATCAGTGGCAGATGCTCCACAAGGAAAGAGTGCAGACTGTGCTTCAAACAAGGATCAAGGAAAAGAGAGGAAACTGCCGACGGCTAGAGAATAAAAAGGACGATATACAATATAAATTACATTCAGACTACACTCATACACTTTGTATGAAAAGAAAACATTTTTCGTGTTAACGAATAGATGTTTCACGAGAAAAACAAATTTCTCTTTGATCCATGCTGGTTTCTATCACAATCATTTTTGAAAATCACTGCGTCGTCAAAGTTCTACTGCAATGCGCTTAAACATTTGTTGCTCACAGCGCCAGTTTCCTGATTTTAATTGCGCACGACGCCCGAGGCGACGCGATTAAATGCGAGCGCGCTCGCAACCACCGCGCCGCCTCCGGGAGGCCGCATGCACACATGCAGCGTGTGTGCCTGCGTCTGTTTCTGATCGCGCGCTTAATTAATTTAACAATTTCCGAACGCGTAATGACGCCGTTGACGATATGGGGGCGCTGCGAGCGTGTTTATGTGGTGGCGAGACACGCACGTGAGCCTAGAAATTATTGAGGTGTGCATTGATAGTGCAGCCACCTCCAAGCGGAAACGTTTGGGCATATGAGTGGTGGCGATAGATTATCCGGTGAGCATAACTAAGACGTAATTATTATTGGAATTAGGGTGGAATTGAATTGGATTTTTTGATATAACTTACAAAGTAATTGTGATATTTGAATGATGTAAAAAGTAGATAAAATGGGATAAAATTAGTTATAATTATGAGTATGGTTTGTATATAGAGTATTGTAATTGGTTGACTTAATTAGAATTGAAGTTGATACTAACGAAGATAAAAGTAGCTTTCTATTATAGATAAATAAATAATTTTTGAAGTAAACATAGGATTTAAAAAAAGTTAACAAAAGGTAAAAGAAATTTAAATTGTTTTTTAAAGAATATATGATATTTGAATAAACTCTTTTTATATACATTTATTTATATATTGTCGAAATTAAACATATTTAAAAAGAATTTAGTGCTAGATGATTTATTTTTCTAAATATCATAAAAAATAATGTGATTATAATTAATTAGAAATAATAATCTTGATGAATATTAAATTCTCTTTAAAATGATGTACAATATACTGTACAGGGTGTTAAAAATAAGCTATTATTATTGATCAAATTCAATCCTATCATTATCTACTACTTTTATTACTAAATTTACCAATCAATAAGAATAAAACAAATAACCCTATAAATCTATATTTTTAAAATAAATTATTACATAAAATTATGTTTAATTTAAAGTATAGTTTATCACTGTAACTTTATTTATTCCACCTATTTTATGTCACCAATTTTTCATATTGAAGCATGAAACATTTTTGTTTTGTTTTTCCCTTTTTAAGTAAAATCCGTTTTAAATTTGTTTCATTTGCTGCATATAAATAAAAAAATGCGTTTAGTACCTGCACTGGCAGCAATTTGCATCTCCAGTGCCATTAAATTCGACTTTACTTGCGTCAATTAAGAATTATAGCACGTTTATTTCAAGCGTTCATTACGATTTCAACAAATCTTTATTAATTTCCCAGCATTTTTCATCACATCGCGGTATTCACGAGCATTCAACTCCATGATTAATTATTACACAATATTCAGAGATTTTATTTAAAACTCAATTAACCTACAATTTCTGTACAATCGACAAGAAAAACTTGTAATGATTACCATCGTCATGTATTTTGCACAATTATCCTTACATTATCCTCCCCATTCTCCAGCTCAATGTTCATTTGAGGTAGCATTTGAAGTGCTGTTGTTCCCACCACTGCCGCCCCCTAAAGATGGAGTGGTTTGGTTTCGTGCCTATGGGCCATTTCACAGTCGCCAGCCCATCGACGCAATCACAATGTACGCGCCGGTAATGATATTATTGCCGACGGTGCGCATGCAGCAGAAGCGCTGCGGCCGCCTCCGGCGCGACCCAACGACCACCAAGCACGCTATGATAAATATTGTATGACACCGGCGAGCGCATTCTACGAGTGGACGATGAAAAAATTAGTGTTTTCCCAATGGGCTGTATTTTTTAACAGCAGGTCTTTGTTGACTGTGTGAGAAATGTAAGCCTGAAATGTTCATTTCTGGATGTACTTAATTGATTAGTAGTTAAAGTAGTGATACATGGGAAATGGCTAGAAATGTTCATTTAAGCAGTTAGTTTAAACAAACTAAAAGCCGTAAAAACTCATGTTCGTAGTAAAGTTTAAGAAAAATAATAGGACATTAAACCAATTCAATTAATTGACAAGTAGTATAATTTTTTAATAATCATATTCTATCAATGAATAATTTTTATTTAAAGTTTAACCTTTATTTAAATATTAACTCTGTTTAATAACTTTTCCTATCCTCCGCTAGATGTCTACATATCTACTTGTTTCCAGTTAAAAATCAATAATTTTATATTAAATTTACAAAATTATTAACATTATTATATTTTAACTTTTAATTATTAATAGTTATTTATTAAATAAAGCTTTAATTTTGTTAAATATTTTTATTTTTCCAACAAATTCAAAAACTATCTTAACATTTTAACTTTACCTATCTTACACTAGATGTCTATCTACGTTCCAACTCAATTGTAAGAATCCATAATTGCCCTAACACTGGTCCTACCCTCATTCCGTCACCCTTCCTAACACCAGATGCAGTGTATGCTAGGGATGAATTTTAAGAGTAATGGAACACTGTACTAACGGCACAACTTTACAGCAATGCTGGCAGTAGTAGTAGTCGGTGGCAAAAAGCGTCCGCCATCTTGCTACCCCCTCTTAGGCGCCGAGCGTCGCGACGCGCGTCTCAACAAAAACATCGCCGGCGCAGCGGCGCGTCGCTAGTAAATGCTGCGCAGCCGTTTAGTAACGGCGGTGCGACGGCAGCAACCGCCCCAGAGTGGAAGGAAGTATACGCGTTTGACTACAAGATAATACAAACGGATCGATGTACAACAATAATAATAATAATAATTAATAAGAAAGTTGAATACATATTGCTATTTAATATCGACAAATTGCGGGTTTTAAGGTCGGGTGTTGTTTTGACCAGTGTTCGACTTCATAGGGTGGCTCAGTTATCAATTTGGCAGAGTGCAAAATAAACGAATGCGAGTGCATTGTGTTACATTGTGTATGCACTCTCCGTTGTTGACGTCGTGCGATTGTGAGACGTTGAGGTGCATTCCGCGGTCGACCTCTAAATGGTTCTATCGCGTTAAGTCGACTTCTCACCGAGTGCGCGCAATCGCGCGTTGTTCAGTCAGCATCGGGCCGGCGTGTCGTGTGCGCGTATCATTACGAGCCACTCATTACTTCAATGTAAACTCACTGGATGTGTATGTGACTTAGACGGTGCAAAAGTGACTTGAGTGATCTATTGCTCTGCTGGAATCAACTTTTCATCACGCACATCGATGACAATTTATGTGTTGATTTGGTGAGTGGTGCCCCCGCTTGGATTATATCTCTAAAGTGATTAACGCGCTTAAGTGTGCTCAGGCAATTAGCGCCGCGGCGGATGAGTCGTCGCCGTGGACTTGTTCTGGCCGCAGACCAGCGGTAATGGTTCGATGCACCGACCCGGCTGCGGTGCTGGCGAAGAAGTTCTAAGGTGAGTGCCTCGATTTCTTTGAAGTCACTTAAGTCGTGTTGAGGCTACAAGGTGCTATGCTGTGGTTGCGAGAAGATGCGGAAGTCGGAAAGAACGAGTTTGTTTGTTTAAGGGAAAGGTGATGTTGGAGGATGAAGATTGGAAAGGTTGGTTGGGGATTTAACCAGCTTTCATTTGGTATATCTAGGGTTCTGCATTTTTTTTGAAGAATTATTGTTTAAACTGGTTTAAATGAGGTAAAGGCAAGAGTTGAGGAATTATTGCTTTTTGATAGTTTAAATTGGGCGGAAATGGAATAGGGGTTGAGGTATGAAAATTTAAGGAAGGGTAGTCTAAAGGGAATTTAACGCTCTTCTTGTTGGTGTTTTTAGAATTTTTCTACTTCGGGCAGAACTATTATTAAATTAGACTTGAACAAATTACATCACTAATTCTAGCAAGTTTATTTTCCTTGGTTCTTAGTAATTTCCTAATTAATATAGGTTTCAATTGTGTTATAGCAATAAAAATGATAGCATTTTAAAGGGAATTTTAGCACCTTCCGCTTGCTATACCTCTAAAATTATTATTTTTTGAGAATATTTGATTTCGAAAGATTCTAATAACATGATGTCTAAAATAGCTGATCTTTTAGTTTCCAATTTTAAGAGCGTAAAATTAGTATTAAAGATTTAAGTAACAAATAGCGGAGAACACCATTTTATACAGAATTGAACCCTGTTTCTTACACTACCTATAAAATTTCATTGCCTTGAAACTAAGTATTCGAAAACTAGATTTAAGTAAAATGTCACATTAGGTTGTAAAGTTTTACTGTTTATTTTCCATGGTAATCTTCAAAGGGACGCAGGTGTGTTTAGGATTATGGTAACAAAGTAGCAAGGGTAGCATTTAAAACAGAATTTAATTAGATTTCACATGCTATACTCGTTTTTTATAATAGTTTAAATAAACACAATTTAAGGCGATTTAAGTAACTATAAACCTGAAACGTTGCAAATTTTTGTTTTTCTACTTTGGCAGAGGGTTATTTTGCTTTAAGGGTGAGATAACAAAATGTATATACTATCAATTTACAGTGAATTTAATCCTCTTTTAACTGATTTATTAGCAATTCTATAATTACGCATTCAAATACTATAAAAATAAACTATTCTACGCTTTAATCAGTACATTTCTACTTCACTGACCTAAATTCTAATGTAAACTTTAAAAATTCATATCTGGCTCAATAAACAATATTTTTAAATGCAACATACTTCAGAGCAGACATAATTTAATTATTCATTATTAAAAAATTCAACAATGTTTTAATTGACGAGTGTTCTTGTTTAGACTAAAGAACTAGGTTATGTTGACATAAAATAGCTCATAAAATCATTATCGCATTTGTAGACTCATAACTACCGAATGAGTCATGATAACAAAATTCAGGTAAGTGAGTAGGACAGACATAGTAATTACCTATTTACTGATATCCTATTTGTTATCATATCTTTATAATTGTGCCTTGTAGTTGTATTCAAAGTTACTAGATTTTTGTGGTTTCTTGAGGTGCTGCGAAGTAGATAATAATTTTGTTTTTTTGAAGGTGGTTTTTATAATTCTTGGGGTAGGAACGTGAATTAAAGTTTATTTTAGACAGTTGAAGTTTAAGGTACTGGTTAGCTATGTAGCTTTAAATCTTTCTTTTTTCATTCGTTTACTATTTCCGGCTTCTAGGTTTTTATCCAGAAAACCCTCCAGTTCTTCACGCAAAACTCATGAAAACATATATTTCGCTTCCCTCTTCAAGCTCTTCAAGGCAGGGCACCGCACACACCTCTCTTTTCACGCTTTATTACGTTATTATATGCGACTGTCATGCTGGGTCTGCGTGCCGCTTCGGTGCCCTTTTTCCATCCACCTTTACCTGTGCGCTCCGGTGAAGCTCTCTTTGTGTCGACCGTTGGCCCGAATGCCCGCCGGCTGTGTGTGAAAGCTCAGCGCTTTTCGAGCAGCCAGCAACACTGGATGGCTGAGCTAGATTGTATTATGCACACGTTTTGTGCTGTGGTTTTCGGAATTCGTGCTGTCGTCGGCGATCGTCTAACGAGATGGCTTCAAGTGGACGTGCGGAATCCTCGCGAAAAACGCTCAGGAATGGCGTAATTGGTCGATTATCTCGTTGTAGACTATGTCAACTTGAAGATAATTTCAGCGGGATATTTCTGGAGGCAGATATATTAAGTTGGTTGTCTTGGAATGAACGGAAATTGTATGAATCAAGAGGAGAGGGATTTATTTTGAAGACTTTGATTCCTTTTGTCTATTTTGAAAGCAAATTGCTCGGGATTAACTATACTTACATAAGAGTTTCAGGAATCATTTTATAGGGAATTTTACATCTTATCAATTGGTACATGACAGTATTTAGTAACAATTGCGTTTTTTGTCTTATTATTATATATACATTAAACAGCTCCAATTAACATTCATCACAAAAATTATTAAGCCTACTTTATGCTGATATACATTAAAATGATTTATATAATACGGAAACGGCAGAAACTTGTGAAAATAAAGCAAGTGGTTTTGTTTTAACTGCAAAGAAATTTGTTATCTCTGAACCATGTTTGATCTGAAATAACTCAAAACTGACCGTTACTATATAATGTAGTATATAGATCGTTTGATAGACAATTTATTTAGCTTTTATTTGGTATACTATGTGAATTTATTAAATAATAATTAATAGGGTTGGAAGGCAAGAAACTAAAACTCTGCACTTTTAAACTATATTAAATTCTAACACTCTGCGTTTGTTTGGCTTGAAAAGTATACCGCTTCATTTAATTTTTATTAGCTTGAGAATTTCTTCCTTTTTCCAAAAATGTATTACACTTGAGACCAGATTCAACTCTAAGAAAATTACCATCTTTTAATGAACAACTATGTCGCGCTCAGCACCATCAAGTTCTCGCTTAATCTGCAGAAGCCGTAAGACTGGTTATATCTGCATGAATTGCACTTTTTTGCATGTGCATCACGCAGCACAAAAACGATTTAATAACGCAGCCTGCACCAATTTCGTCCTCGCATCGAATGCCAATTTCTATTCGCTTGCCACAAACATCCAACATCAGCAACATCCTCCCAAGGTATAATATTACGTGTGGTTGTAAGGTGCTTGCGATGGCACTGGTGTAATTACAGCGCAGCTATAAATATAAATAATTATGCGACGTCAATGAAAATGACAGTCAATAACTTTCCAGACAGGTTGGGCAGCAAAACGCGCAGCAAACAACGTAGTTGTCTGATGAATGCAGACCGGGCTTGGGAATCTGGCGAATAGGTAGTTGAGGTAGAGGATGTATCCAGGTATGTCGAAGAATGGCAGTGGGGACAGTTGTGTTGTGCCGGTTTGAATGCAAGGGGAAACAACGACGCGCTTTTGTCCGCGGAGCAGTGGCTAATTTGTACCGGAATAATTGCACTGTGCGTGCTAGAGTGACATATGTCATACTGACTTAAGCTGCTATTACAACGAGCCATGAAATGGCTGGATAAGTCGTTTATTTCCAGCGAAAGAAGATGGAACGAAGGAAGTTGAATGGTTGTGCATTGGGTTGTTTCGGTTTTTACCAAGGAATATTTTTATCTATGATTATAATCTGGGAGGGTGGTACAGGATTAAATTCTCTGTCGATTCATAGTTTTTTTTTATAGGAAAAGAAGAAAGCAGATTTTATTGGTGATGAAGTTTATATTTTGCGATTTTGTAACTTTAGTTGGTAACTAATTTTGACTTGATTATCCCAGGCAATTTATAAAAGCGACATTTTAAAAGAGATTTAATTGTCTTTCTAATGATGTATAATAATTATACTGGGTATTGCTTAAAGGTGACTTATTTTGTTGATATTCTTGGGGTGCAGAAAAAATTATTTGTTAGAATTTTAGGAAAGCTGGGTATTTGTTTAGAGAGGAGGACATTTTTGTTAATAATTGTGGAACTTTTTAATCTGACTGAATAATATAGAAATACATTTTTTGTTGATTGATGTAAATGGTTCTTAGTTGAAGTTTGATTATTTTGGTTTGATTATATTAATAGTTATTAACTTTTGCATGGATTATCTTAGGCTATTAATTAAAGTGGCGATTTAAAGAGGATTTAAATGCCTTCCCAATGATGTATAATATTCATACAGGGTGTTACTAAACTCAGAGATATTTTGATTCAATGCTGGTGCAGTTTTACCGGATGAATTATAGCAATGATAATTTTGGAAAATAGAAAGGTAATGATTTCTTTTTGTAAGTATATAGAGTATTACATACCCATTTTGTTGATATATAACACAAGAAGAAAATTAATTAAATATTGCTCAAACTAAATAATATAAATATTTTTTGCTTTCTCCTACTTTCAACTTTGACCCTTGATAACTTATAAACAAAACATTTCATTCTCTTCAATCAAATATTTTCTGTTGCCCAATTTAATTTTCTATTAATTGGTATATAACATTCCTATATTCTCAAGACTCTTTCCATCAATTTGCTAAAAAATGCGGAGTGATGCGCATGCTGGCAATGAATCCTAATGAAAATATTGATGAAAATTAATGAAAACACCGAGATTTATTGCCTCCGACGTGTGCACTAATTAATTTCCAGTGCGCACTTCTCCGCGGGGCTGAGATTTTAATTTCCCATCGCCGCCGTCCGATCAGCTCGTAAATTAATTGCTTCCACTCTGGCCATTCGACGCTCTCCATACTGGTCTCAAACATCTCCATGGCAACGCACCAGCTTACATATGGGACAATTTCCTACGATATTAATTAACACTTCTTTCCGGTTTCCGGCGTGTCCCTTTTGCTCGCCGCAGCCCAAAGCATTCTTTCATCATGAACGCTCGGCTTTTATTTATGCACCGCGCTCGCAATGTTTAGTTGCTGCGAAGTTAATTTCACTCGACTGATGCGAGTGAGCGCAGAATGCAACATGAAGAGTTGCATTAATGAACTTCCCGGTGTATTTCCACCATGTGTGCAAAGTTACAATGATATGAACTGATGTGATTGCTTGGTGATGTGACTTTTTATAAACAATTGACGACAACTCGAGAAATACTACAGGTGGAGCTTTGTGGTTAGACGCATTTGAAACATTATTAAATTGTGGTTCATGTGAAATAAGTATGTTTAGGTTAGTACAATAGGAAGTTGATTTAAAATAGCTATAAAGTTACAGTAATGCGTTTGATGTTGGTCACGTACTGGCATTTTATAGCGTGTTGTGGACAATCAACAAATGAGAATCAAGTGGGATATGTGTCAGTTGATGGATAATTTAATTGGCTGTTTTATGAACATCGCAGAATATTGATTTTAATTAGGGAGAGTAGTTAATTACTTTAAGAAGTGTTAATTAAGTCAGTTATATCATTGCGGATAAACTAGTACATAGTTGTAGATAACAAGTTGTAGATAATTTAATTGTCTTTTATGTGTCTGTCAATAATGAATAAGAACTTTGCTCCAATACTTAAAGAAAAATTATAAAAAAAGTTAGATCACTTTTTATCATTAATATTCCACTTGGAAATATAACTCCTTGTATCTTCTCAACCGAATGTCCTAGATTTTAACAAAAAATACAGAATTGTAGATAATTTAATTGTTTTTCATCTGCATATTTAAAATTTCCGACAATATGAATAGATTTGAGAGAAAAAAATAAAATCTAATTTAAATCACATTCCACCATTATTATTCTTCATCGACTTTAACTTTTTTTACCTTCGAAACAAACCCTCCCAGTAGAATCAAACCAAATCACATACTAGGTAATTTCTTCAAGTCTCCAATAACATATTACTTTAAACTACAATAAGACTACCTAGTGTTTATAATGTGATTAACCAAAGAAACCCATGATTTGCACCGGTCTAATCCGTCATTATGCGGACCTTGGACTTTTTTCTGAAAATAACTCGCATGATATTATGTACATCTAACAAAATACGTTGCATATCAACATTGTACTTGTATGTTATCTTATCGCGTGTCATTTGACGCAGCTGCATCTGTGATTCAAGCAATATCAAATAATTATAACCCGTTGCACGCATCAGACAACCAGTCAGAAATGAAATTGAATAAGAGTAGATAGAGATAAGTTGTGTGTAGTTAGAAAGAAGACTTAGGGCTTAAATCACTTCTCACTTCCTAGCATCTGCTGGCGTTGTTTTTCTCCCATTTTATTTCAACTCCAGTACCAGTTTGTGTATTGATGGTCGATTATATGAGATCATGACGTCGTAAATGAGTGAAACTGGTATTAATGATATCAAGTGGATGGCTGAGTCAATGCGGAGAGCTGCGCTATGGAGTCGGGTTTTATCGCGATGATCTTGATGTTCAGAGCAAGACTGTGTGTTATGCACAGAGAGAAAGAAGTTCCGCCATTGTGTATTAATCAAGCAATGAGCGTGAATCATTTTATTTCAATCCGCATTTACTATGAGTTGAACGCAATAAAAGATGCTGAGAGGAACATTCACTTGATTGCGGGAGTGTGAGAGTTTCAGTTTTGTTGTTTTGTTGGCATTTGACAATAGGTGTTGATGAAAGTGTTAACTGGCGAGCTGCCTTGAAAATTTTATTATGATTAAATTGATAGTTTAGGAAATATTGTGGAAATTGTGAGGCGATGTTTTTTTGATTGTGTGAACTATTGATGTTTAAGAGAAATGGATTTAGCAGTTAATCATTTATAATATTACCAAATTGATGTTGATTGGTTTATAAATTGTTAAACAAAAACTGATAAAGCCAATAAGGGAATTCATCGGAATGCCTACTTTAAATGCTAATTAAGTATAGTTATGATGTAGTTTTATGGATTTATAAATAACTATTTCTGAAAATTATAGGTTGCTGGGATAAATATTTTGGGAATTATAAATAAAATAGTGAGCAAGTAATTAATTTGGATGTTTTTTTTTATGTTTCTACTTTAAGCATTGTTTAGGTATACTTACATTGTTATAAGCAATAATTACTTAGTAGGAATGGGTTCGGTAGTTAGACAGCAATATTTTGAGCAAATTTGATGAAGTTAGCCTGATTGGTTTAGTAATTATCTACCAAAAACTAAACCTCTGCGCTTTCATATATCTGTTACATCTACTTCAAAGATGTCACTACTTGACTACTTCTCAACTTCCTTTTGTAACAACCATCATCTCTGAACTCTACAACACTATTGCTATCTGTTCGCAAAAGTCAAACATTGAAGGCACCCGAAGCCATTTACTTGAAGTGGCCTATTAATCAAGCGTCATTTCCGCGTTCGTCGACTTTAGTCATCGCGATTCGCGCGACCTCTAGCATGATGGCGGGGCTCCCATTACGGGTTGCCTATTGTCTGTTTCCGACTTGGGCTTTTTTATTCATTGAGAACGAATAAAATTTGATGCGGCCTATTTCTTCGCGATATCTGCTCGTGAATTGAGGGAATGGAAAAGAAGGAAGGCAAAACGATTGGAATGTTGGAATGTGAGCAGACGTCATGAGATAGGCAGTGAATGCGATCAAGGTCAGAAGAATCAGTGGAATTGGTACGAGATAAAAACGAAGAGATCTGGGATGCTTGTATCAATTGATTTCAGTTTTATATTACACGATAGAGGCGGTTAAGTGAAGACTATCATGAATGCGTTTATTGATGGCAATAGTTTTGATTTTTTTTGGGGATAAAAAATTGTAAGGGTTGTGGAGGTTTTAGTAGAAGAAGATGCAACATTGTATTGATTGGTATAGAAGATATAAAAAGGACAATTTTTGGAAAGAGGCCAGAAGTGATTTTTTTACAATTAACGAGCTTATTGTTTAATTGACTTTGTTTATTTTTAGGGATTGCCAAAATTTTATGTTTAATTTAGTATTCAATGATAAATCGAAAAATAATATTTTTGTTGTTATTTGACAACTTGTTATTGAGATTGTTATTGAGATATGTTATTGATATTTAAAATACATCGGAATTTAAAGAAATATTGGTTGACCATAAGGCATTTCGAGAGATTTTATTTTATTTGAGAAAGTAGAAATTTTTTTGCAAGATGAGAATTCTAAGAAATGTAGGGGGTTTACGTAGGGAGACCGGACAAAATTTTGGTTAAGGTTGATCGACTAGTTTAGAAGTTATAAGGATATTGTTAGACGTCTAAATTGAGGTAAGTAATATGTACGGATTGTGTCACACTTTATGATTTATTTCTTCATTGACAAAAAATGTTTGTCTTGGTAATGAAAAATATATAGCTTATTTAATGGTAGATGAAGAATGTAAAATTAAAATTTGGTTGAAATTGGGCAATTTATTATTGAGCTATGATGTGTTAAAGTATAACAAAGGAATTGAAAAGCAAACTAAGATCTGCACATCAATTCGGTAGTATTTATTTCTTAAAATAACGAAAGAAATTTTTGTTAATTATGATTTTTTTAATATTGTTTTAGGGTTAAATTGAGGGCTTAAATATAAAATTTGTTGATTTTTCATCGATTAGGTTAAAAGTTATAGACAAAAATCTTATTCTTTTTCAAAATTTTAACAATTATGTCATATCTTGTTCTATTTTTTGAATTACTAATTTTTAAACAATCCAATTATAATACCATATTTTACTAAATTTGCAAAGTACATCAACATTTGTAATCCACCTCTTTATCACTTGTCATGATCATATCTCCTCTGTTATCCGCGTTCTACCGATTTTTCTCGCATTTTTCCGGCGCGCGCGCCAAGTGTAATTAAAATTTCAGCACTCGAAACTTTGCCGAGATCGGCAATTATAGATATGAACAAGTTTCACTCGCCGACTGAATTTTTCCGCCTTTGCAGTTTTTCTTCATTTGCAGAGTGCCGGGCGCAAATCAAAAATGCATAAAACTTCAGCCAGGCGGCAACACGGAATTAAATTCATAAAAAACGTTAAACTTGACTCCAAGCAAAAAACACCCTTGACAAATAACTATGCATAGATGTTGCAAGAGGAATGAAATGAGACTTGGAACATCAAGCAATGCAAGACGGACAGAAAGAAATGAAGAGAAGAAGGAAGTTGAGAAAGGGACATAAAATATCCACCGGTCTATAAAAGAAGGTTGTAATGGGATGGCAGTAGGATTTAGGGGTTGGAAAATTGGAGGAATGTAAAGTTCAACGAAAGTTTCCGTTTTTTAATGAATTTCGCGAAGCGGGAGTTGCCAAGTTTTTTGCCGCCCCATCGCGGACCATGCAGACAGACTCGGGGATTGAAATCGGTGATTTCAAATCACATCGCATTCTATGGAATCACATTATCACGTCAGAAATGTCGGGGAAGTTGGGGAGGAAACTGTAAAATCGATGAAAATCGATAAAACTTTATTTTAAGGGTTGAAAACTCATATTACGAGATGGTAATTTATGGGAATTATGTTGCCTATGTGGAACTATCGATATTTGTGTAAACATAAATTATTTTAGATTATTATGTAAGGAATTTGAATAAATAATAATTGGGAATTGTTTCACATTGAGCTTGAGAGTTTTGTTGAATTTGGAGGTGGAAATATTATATTAGGGGATGGAAATTTAATTATATACTTGTTTCATTATGAAGTCAAAACAACCAAAAGTAAGTAAAATATTCGATTGTTATTTTAATTGTTGTAACAAAAAGAAGAACAAGTGCATTTTTAGACAAAATTTAATAAGTAGCGTATTTTTAGAAGCCAAAAAGTTATATTAATATCAAATGTTTATTTTGTTATATATTTTTACTACAAAACAAAATTAACCAGTTGTACGCTCCGAAAATTGCAACAATTTTTCCTCATTATTAACAAAAGTATCAATTAAAACGTAATAAAGTAGCATTCCCTTCCGTATTAATTCTTGTTTGTGTTCTTTACATTTTCTTCTTTAACTTGTACAGTTGTCAACTAAATTCTTCCAAATAAACTTCAAATCTATTTTAATAAACTTCTCTATTAATAACAATCTTTATTTTAATTGCAAACTTTTCTATTTATTCTTTCTATTGTTTTTATTTCAAAGCTCTAAAAGTTTAAATAAATTATTAGTATTAGGAGATGAAAATCTATTTATTTACCAATTCTACTATAAAGTAAAAACAATTAAGAGTGTTTTTCTGTAATATAAACAATATTTGGTTGTTATTTAAACTGCTGTTACAAATATAAGAACATATGTCATTTTAGATTAAATTTAATGAGTAGCGTATATTTAGAAGCCAAAAAGTCATATTAATAATAAATGTTTATAATGTTTAATATTTTTATCTTAAAGTACAGTTAACCAGTTGCTTGTTCAGAAAATTGCAACAATTTACCTACATTATTAACGAGGATATTAATTAAAACGTAATAAAGCAACATTCTCTTCCTCTTTAATTTAAATTTGTGTCAATGTACATTTTCTTCTGTAACTTGTACAGTTGTCAATGAAATTGTTCCAACTAAACTTCAAATTTATTGTAACAAACTTTTCTATTAATAGCAATCTTTATTTTAATTGCAAACTTTTCTATTTATTCTTTCTATTGTTTTTATTCATTTGCGCAATGCACTTTTTCAAAGTCTTTACATGAATGCAAGCAGCTGCACTTCTGCTGTGGCCAAGAACAAAAGGCGGAAACAATCCCAACCTTTATGTTGTTGTTGCTGTCGATTTGCATTTTTACCCCTCATCTCCTACCGCCTGACAGCAGCTCATTCAGCGGCGCGCTGCACCGGAAACCGCACAACACAAAATGCATTTATAATGCGTTTTAATTGCCTTCGCATATGCGTTTATTGCACTTTACAAAATAAAATGTGCGAACGAATGAATCGCATGAACATGTCGCTTGTGACATGGATGTCAAGGCTTGAGGGGGCCAGCAGGAGTGCTTACAGAATGAACCGGAATAAGGAGTGAATTAATTCGCGGCGGAATGCATGGAAATGCACTTAAAATATTTCCATCTGGCTGCGCATGAGTGGTGCGGATATTTCACTCAATTGGAATGAATTTCACGCTCCTGTTGCATCATAATATTAATTCAATTATTATGACTGATATAAGCGCTTAGTTTGTGATGTGCGAATAGTTTTTGACATTTCCAATGGATATTTAGTGTTGGCGATTTTATGCAAATCGCCTGAGTAGTTTTCCCGATATTCTGGAAAACGCAAGAGTTGAGAATAGGACGATGAAACAATGCTAGTATTTATTATTTAC